>PVJA010016167.1:0-44025 GCA_004027025.1 Myocastor coypus
TCTCCCTCTATCCCTCCTTCCCTCCCTCCCTTCCCCCTCCATCTCCCCCTCTATCCTGCCCTTCCTCCCTCCCTTCCTTCTTCTTTCCTCCTTCCTTTTCCAGACACTGTTCACAACCCACTGAATTGATTCTGTGACACACTAACGTGGCATAATCTGCAACTGCACATGCGCAGGCTCATAGGAAGCAGTGCTGTCTCCTGCTCTTGGTTGGGAAGTTCATCAAATTCTCTTTATTGTATCTTGCTCAATTCACCCTCAAGGCTGTTTAGCTGCTACTTTCTGATCCTGTGATGAGGTATATATCGATCCTGGATCCTCTTTGTCCCTGCCTGTCTTTAGCCAACAGCCTGCTCTCACTGCTTTCTAATCAAGGTGTGAGTGTCATCTCACTCCATCTCAGGCACACTGCCTGAAGCACAGACATAGTCATAAATCAAAACCTCCAGGGACTGCCATCTTAGTGACCTTGCAAATATCAACAGGGCCAGTTGTTCAAGTCTTTCCTGCCCCCCTCGTTTTCTTCCCTGCAATCCTGTTTCTCATAGGAAACTGAAGTCCTGTTAGACTCACCCCTTTTATTAGGCTGGATAAACCATGTCAGTACCTAAACAGTTTTATGGCTATTAGGCTCACATCTCCCTTCAGTGACTCATAAAAAATTTATAATCTTAAAAAAATGTATAATGTGCACCCCACTTTCTACACTAGGTAACACAGAGCATCCGGGGACAAAAACCTTGTGTGGCTGGGTGGAAATCTCTCCACTGTCTCATTTCTCAATGGAAAAGCTGCCAACTTCTTGACAGTATGCACGTCTTCACCTGGGCCTCCTCACACTTGCTGCCCGACCTCTGAGTTCAATCTTTACACTCATGAGGTTTCTCCATCATTTCTGTTTTCCGATCCTCTGTGCCTAGTATGTCTGGCCCTTAGAACCAACACCCGCAATCTGAGTCAGTGTTGTTCAGGGAACATGGGATAGCCAGGTCTGTCTGTGAGCCGTTCCCAAGCCAGCATCCTGCACCACTGCCGTTGCTGAGTTCTTCATGGGCCTTTCTGTCCACCTGACAGGAGAGGGCCTTCTTGTGCGTTTTACCCAGTGCCCACTGCACTGTGAGAACTGTGAGGAGGCCTTCTGGAAATGCTGCCCCCACAGGCCCTCAGAGAACAAAGAAAGCTGGCCATGTGGGAGAAAGAAGGAGCTGCTGAGAAAAGAAGCCCTTGTGATCCCCACCGCAATGCAAAATTTCTCACTGTGGATTATATTTTGCTTTGTCCCAAATCTCAATTTACATTATATAGACTCTTAGCAAATAAAATGATTTACATTTTCTTTAATGGTAGTAGATATAATATTATCAATAAGTGACACAATAAAACTCTTTATTAACTATTGTTGAAACAGAAATAGGACTCACATTAACATAATATATGAGATGTTGATCCTTGCTTTATGAAATATGGATATTGGAAAGCCAAGACTGCTCTGAAAGTCCACAAAATCTGCTACACAGGCAGGCTTTGTTTGTCCATATGAGCCTTTTGTTATTGCTTTCCATCCACAATACGTTTGGATCAGTTGATTGTATGAGCTTCTATATCACTGTCAAGAAGAATAACACCTTATCATTTGCTCAAAACCCACTTTTTCAGCCCTGGTAGTAACACTGATGCTTCATCTATTAGTGTTTAGCAAATAATCCCAAACATCATGAGGAAGGCAGTAATATTTTTATTTGGTCCCTTGTTCGTGACTCAGGCATTTAGGCAGTGCTTAGCAAGACAGCTTAATGCTGTGTCACGTGGCAACAGCCAAGATGGTCAAAAGATTGAAGGACCCATCACTCATTCACATGGCTGGGAGCTCAGAAGGGATGACTGACCAGTGGCCTTCGACACTGACGGTCTCAGAGTAGCCAGACTTCTTATGTGGCAGCTCAGGACCTCCAGGGAGAATGCCAGTGACCAAAAAATGGAAGCTTGTCTCAAGAGAGTCAGGCAGGATGGCTGACTAGACGTAACCCTAATAGCCAGAAAGCAGCTTTGCCACTGACACAGTCTAGTAAGCCTAACAAAGAAGAATACATGAGTAGAACCCAAGAGTGCCTTGGTCCTCTGCACAGAAACAGGATTGCAGAGAAAGTGCAGGGTGTACTATACTCAAGAAAAGAAGAAGAAAAATCAAAGAACAGTTTCTATTTGGCCAAAACATTCAGGGGAAAGTGCTGATATGCAATGTGGACAACACAGCGAAATTGGTAAAGAAGGGGACAGAGCGCCTTGCAGTAACTGCCCCACAGCCCCAGTCTGAGCAGTATGTGCTGAGGGAAGTCCTCCGTGACAGGGAAAAGATCAATGGAAGGCTCCCAGCAGCCCACACTGGCACTATGGATGCCTAACTGTTAAGGTGCTATTGGGTCTTCTAGCCCTGTGAGTCCAAAATGTATTAGACAGGGTGCATTCCTCTGTCCTGCTCCAGAAGGAGAACTCAGTTCATGTACTTGCTTCTTCCACAAGCTGCGACTACGTGCTGCAATTATGAAATGAAAACCAGTAGTGGGTAGCCCTGCTGCTGTGCAGATGCAGCCTCCAGAGGCTGACAGGTACACCCTGCACCACACAGGTTTTCTGTTCCCACTGCCAGGTAGCTGTACCACACCTAATCAGGACCACTGAAGTAGCCTCGCCTCCACATGGTCTGTGCAGACAACCAAGCACTCTGCCATTGCTTGTACACAGGATGCTCCATACCTATCCAGAGTTCAAAGATGGCTTCAGCCTCACACGGCCCATGAAAAGTGACAGCCACACTCATGCCATCATGACTCATCATAGGCCTATGTGAATACCTCCTCCCCTCTACCCATTACTGTGTCATGTCTGCCTCAGATTCTAGAGTATCTCCACCTTTGCATATCCTGCAGAAATAGACTCCACAACCATACTGCTATATGCACCAAACCCAAAACCACTGGTCACAGCTGAAGAAGCTATATGGAGAACACAATATGATGTACAGCTGAAACCACTGTCAAAGAAGCACAACACACTGACAATTAAGTCTGAGTCTCTTAGGAGACCGTACTTTGCTATGAAAGTGACTCTATAAAATGGGTAGAGGGCCAGTCAGATAGCTCATCAGACTAAGTCTGCTTAGGCAAGCATAGGGACTGGGGTTCAATCCCCAGCACCATATGCCACACTGGCCCTGCCCCCAGGACTCAAGGAGCTGGCCATCAAGACAAGGCATGGTGGCACACACCTATAATCTGAGCACTGGGGAGGTTGAAAACAGGAGGACCACTAGGGATCTGAGCTGCATAGTGAGACCCTGTATCAAATACATTAAAAAAAAAAAAAAAAGTAGAGAAGTCAAACATCAACATGAGAACACAAGAAATATGAAAATCAAAGCAATGTAACATTTCCAAAGAATAGAGTCCTTTTTTTGCTACAGATTCCCCCACTCACTCAGTGAGTAAAGCAATAAAAATAAAACACATTTGAGATTCTCAGCAACAAACTACACCAAGCAGCAGAAAAAAAAAAAAAAAAAAAAAAAAAAAAAAAAAAAAAAAAAAAAAAAAAAAAAAAAAAAAAAAAAAAAAAAAAAAAAAAAAAAAAAAAAAAAAAAAAAAAAAAAAAAAAAAAAAAAAAAAAAAAAAAAAAAAAAAAACTTGTGAAAGAATTCAATTAGGCCAATGAACCAATCAATAAGACTGAAGTAAACCTTATGGGACACTTCAAAACAATCAAACATTTGAAATACGTGTATTCCAAAAGAGAATGGAAAAGGCATAGAAAACTTATTCATGAAATAATAGTTGAAAATTTCGCAGATTTTGAGAAAGATATAGAGATCCAGGTCAAGGAGGCTCAAAGGAACTTGAATAAATTTGATAAGAAAAGATCTGCACTGGGGTAGATAGTAGCCAAACTGTCAAAAGTCCAACACAAAGAAAAATTTAAAAACAACAACAAAAAAAATCAGTCACATTTCAGGGAATTCTTCTTAAACTAACAGCCAATTTTTCAACAGCAACTTTGTAGGCCTTAAGGAAATGGAACGACATGCTCAAAAATCGGGTGGAAAAATTTGACGAGTATATACCCAGAAGTATACAGAGGAAACACAGTGACTTTCCAAGATTAAAAAAAAAAAACAAAAAAACAGAGAGAAACTTCATTATCACTACACTCGCATTAGAAAAGGTCCCTTTAAGGCAGTGGTTCTCAACCTTTCTAATGCTGTGACCCCGCAATACAGTTCCTCATGTTGCAGTGACCCCAAACCAAAAAATAATATGTTCTGAAATATTTATTACCAATTCCAATAAATAACATTTCATCATGCCGCGGCATGGGTTTAAATATGTTTTTTTCTGATGGCTTTAGGCCACCCCTGTATTTTGGTCGTTCCACCCCCACCGGGGTCACGACCCACAGGTTGAGAACTGCTGCTCTAAGAAAACCCTACTTCCAGAAGTTTAGAAGGAAAACTACTGTCATAGAGGCACATGAAAGCATGAAACCCGGAAGAAGAATAGTAAATGAAAGAGAAAAAGTATAAAATCTTATCAAGAAAGAAAAACCACAGGCACAGGGACCAGGGGTTCAATCCCTGGACCTGCCATGCTGGCCCTTGCCCCCAGAGGAGCACTGAAATGGCAATTGAGACTAGGCGTGGTGGCACACACTTGTAATCCCAGCTCTTGGGAGGCTGTAAACAGGCAGAGTACTACAAGTTCATTCAAGTGGTGAGACCTTGAACAACCTGTAGACCCTTCCCTAAAATACAAAGGAAAAAAAAAAGAAAGAAAAACCAGCAAACCACAGAAATAAACAAGAAGAGAGTAAGAGTAGAACAAAGTATATGTAAAACACTTGAAGAAAATTAATTAAGTGACAGGAATATATCTTTACATACCAATAGCATTGAATGCAAATGGAGTGAGTTCTCCAACTAAAAGATGGACAGTGGCTAAATTAATTTAAAATTTGAAAAAGATAATATTTTGCCTATCAAAACTCATTTCACCAGTAATAACACACATAGAATGAAAGTGATGGAATTTAAAAATATACTTCACAAAAAGGAAAACAAAAGCAAACTGGAGTAGCTATATTTGTATCATGTAAGGTAGACTTTAAGTCTGTCAAAAAAAATAGAGAAAGAAACTATGAATTATTAAGGGCAAATCAAAAAGAGGGCATAAGAAGTATGAATGCGTGTGCACATAGTAGCAGAGCACGTAGTCTTATAAAGCAAACAATCAGATCTAAAGATAGAGTGCAAAGCAGTGGTAGTGGGGACTGCAGTACTCTGCTTTTCATCAATAGACAGATCATCTAGAAAGAAAAATCAACAGTCACCACAACTAAACACACTGAAATGGAACTATACTTTAGACCAACTTGACCTAGCGAACATTTACGGAGCATTTCATCAGCAGCTACAGAATATCTGTTCCTCTCATCAGCAGTGAAACATTCTTTAGGACAGACAGTGTAGGCTGCAAAGAAGCCTAACAAATTAAAAACCTGACGTCGTATTAAGTATCCCTTCTGATTGCAATGAAACAAAACTAGAAATCAACAGGAAAACCTTCAGAAATGTTTCAAATATACAAAAATTAAACAGAATGCTCTTGGGTGAACAACATCAGCAAAGACAGCCAAGAGGAAGTAAGAAATGGCATGGTACAATTTCAATACTGCGTAGCCCTGCCACTGACTTGCTGCTGTGGGCATTTTCCTTAGACCCCCTGAACCATAGTTTTGTAATTTGCAAAGCTAGAAAGAATAATAGTGCTTTGTAGAAGATGTGTCAGAATTAAATTCATAAGAGGAACTTATGAATCTTAAAAAATCTTTTTAAAAGATGCTTGTCAAATTTCCCCATTTGAGGCTCTCTGGGTTTTTGTTTGTCTTTTTGAGAAAGGGTCTATGCAGTTCAGGCTGGCCTTGAGCTCACTTTTGCAGCCTAGGTTGGTCTGGAACTCACACCGATCCTCCTGCCTCAGCCTCCCATGTGCTGGGATTACAGGCGAGCACCACCATGCCTGGCTAGCCTCTCTGACTCTAAAGAAAAGAAAAACAAAAAATAAGACCCAGAGCTAACCCTACCCTCTGAAAAGCAGCTCACTAAGAAGGAGCTTGCTAGAGAACTAGAGTGTGTTCCCAATACCCGTCTCTGGCTGGTTCTCCAGGTCCCTCAGTGATCCCTTTGGTACTTCCTCTGAATTTCTCTTGAGAGAAGGCCTTGGCAGGTATTCAGGTTACTGTCCTGATCCGTGGGCTCAGCCTGAGCCTGAGCCTTTCTTATGCTAGGACCAGGACCTGCTGGCAGGAGCACCTCCTGGCACTCTACCTGGTGATCTGCCTGCCCTGTCCTAGCAGCGCATTCCCTTCCAAACCGGAAAAGAGCATGGTGGCAGCAGACTCAGCCTCCACCTGGCAGAACCGGGAAAGGCACAGTCAGGGACACCCTGAGCTGGGTGTGGTAGCGCCTGCCTGTAATGCCTGCACTTAGGAGGCTGAGACAGGATTATCCCCTTGAGTTCAAGGCCAGCGTGAGTTACATAGTAAGGTCTCGTCTTAAAAAAAAAAGGGGGCTGGGGAGATAGCTCCGAGGCACAAGTGCCTGCTGGGCAAGTGCAAGGTCGTGAGTTCGAACCCTGGTCCCACAAAAAAAAAAAAAAAAGCTTTCACGTTTCCCGGGGCGGAAGAGTAGGTTTCTCTTTGGGGAGGCGGCGTGGTGGTGAGTGAGCTGCGGAGTAGGAGCCATG
This sequence comes from Myocastor coypus, assembly GCA_004027025.1. Lineage (NCBI taxonomy): Eukaryota > Metazoa > Chordata > Mammalia > Rodentia > Myocastoridae > Myocastor > Myocastor coypus. Next base: position 6,792 of record PVJA010016167.1, read on the forward strand.
GCAGGACAGGCATTTCAGAAGTTTCTCCCGCTGTTTGACCGTGTATTGGTTGAAAGGAACGCGGCTGAAACTGTCACCAAAGGAGGCATTGTGCTTCCACAAAAATCTCAAGACAAAGTGCTGCAGGCAACTGTGGTAGCTGTGGCGTCCAGCTCTAAGGGAAAGGGTGGAGAGATCCAACCAGTTAGTGTGAAAGTTGGAGATAAAGTTCTTCTTCCAGAATATGGAGGCACCAAAGTAGTTCTAAATGATAAGGATTATTTCTTGTTTAGAGATGGTAACATTCTTGGAAAATACGTAGAGTGAAGTAAATCCCTGTTGAAATGGCATCACCCAGTGCTGCCCATTCCACTGAAGTTCTGCCGTCTTTCATCATGTACATAATTTCCATGTCTTTTATAATAAACTGATGATATCTAAACTTATGACATCTATTCTAAAGTTTAGTTTCACTGTACTGGTGTAAACCTTTCCAAATAAAATATGTAAATGAGTTTTAAAATATATATATATATATATATATATATATATATATACACATACACACACACATATATATATATATATATATATTGATAGCAAAGAAAAACTAATGAGCAGTATAGTGTCTAAGAAACTGAAGCCACCTCCAGACAGGACTGCGTGCTCAGGCACACACCCCTCCATCCACAACCTAGCCTGTATCTTTTAATATCAACTTCACAGCAGAGCTGCTAACTCGGGTCCAAACCCACATGTCACCTGTGACACAAGGCAACCACCACACTGCATCCAGGTGCCCTAAATTGTGGAATGCTTGTTTCTATTGCTGACTGTTTCCCACTTAGGTGTAAAGTGAGACCCAGATTTCTGCTCTAAATCAGGCCCAGGTTTCACCTCCAAGAAGCATGTCTTTCCTCCGGTGGTGTCCAGGGTGGCCTCCCATCTCTGTCTTCTTCCTCAGGTTCTCAGTGATCTCTGACGCAGAAACTGAGAGCATCTTCATGGAGCCCATTCACCTCTCCTCTGCTGTTGCTGCCAAACAGATCATCCATGAAGGTAATGCAGTTGGGTCAGCAGGTAGGACAGGGACTGCCCAGGGGTCACCAGGAGACTCTTTCAGGGAGTACCTGAAGGGATGAATGTGCTTCTCCAGTGCTGCATGTCACTTTGAGAAGAGCAGATCTGATAAAGGCGGCACTGCTCACCCCGCCTCGTCATCTGTGAGGGCAAGGAGGTGGGCACCGCGGTGGGTACTGCACGCAGCAGTGTGAGCAGTTCCCTAGCTGCCTGCGTGGAGGCAGCTCCCATCGGCCCCTAGCACCTTCTTTTCAGTTCTTGAACTCCAGGCAGGCCACTGTCCCTTTTTTGCCCTTTGGACTTGAGAAACAGCCATTCTACTCTTTGTCCACCCTAACCCCAGGGCTCTCTTAGTTCTCTGGTTCTGGGGGTCCCCGGAGGAGACTTGGGGCTGCTCTGGGCTGAAGGTGGGGGTGGGGTATCTTCTCAAAGCTCGCTCTCTTTCTGCTTTTTTCTTTCCTTTTCCAGTCTCCCTGAGTATCTGCTGTGTTGCTCTGAGCCCCAGGCAGTGTCACCACACTGGTGGCTCTTTCTGCATAACTCCCAGCATCCCTAGCACCTGAGTCAGTCCAGGGATCTTCAGCTGTGCTCTGTGCCCCACTGCCAGGGAAAGTCTCTAGGTCCCAGGTCTTTTTTTTTGTCTTTTTGAGACAGGGTCTCGCTATGCAGTTGAGGCTGGCCTTGAGCTCACTTTTGTAGCCCAGGCTGGTCTCGAACTCGCACTGATCCTCCTGCCTCAGCCTCCCGAGTGCTGGGATTACAGGCGTGAGCCACCACGCCCGGCTCTAGGTCCCAGGTCTTGATACATGGAAGCCTGCCTTTAGGAGTTGCAGAACCATTTTCTCCTCTGAGAGTTTCACTTTCAAGTCTATAAAATGTCACAGATAGATATTCAAGGTCTAGTTCAAAATCAGGAAATGAACAATGCCTTTTGAAATTCTAGGTCTTATCTACTTTCCCCTTCTCTGGGCCACAAAAAAACCCTAAATTTCATTAGCTTTCATGGTTAAAGGGATGAGATGAGAAGGAAAAACAATATATTACAGCAAAAGGAAAATGTATCTGGTGATATCTGAAAAGCATTATTAGCTCTCTAGTGATCAGAAGGGTAAAGCTGGATGTGAAAGAGCACTTAGTATCGGTGAAAACCTACATCTGTCCACTGCCTGGGCAAAGGGTGTGGGTTTTGTTTTGTTCTAAAGACTCCTCAGGTAATTGCAACAAACTGGAGGATGATGCAGGCAGGAAATGTGGAGAGGCCTGTGGAAGCCAAGAGTTGTGAATGGGGTGAGGGCCTGGAGCATTTGGTTTTAAAGGGAAAAAGGAAGAAATCAAAACAGCATTCTGTTAAATCAGCAGCTGAGGAGGAAATGCAATACTTTCTAATGAGGCATGGGCGAGTTCTATTTTCTACATGTAGGAAAGGAAAGATATCTATGTAGGTTACAGAAGGAGAAAGGCTTTTACATTTGGGAATCAAGACCCCAGGGGAGCCAGGGGAAAAAAACGGTGGAGAAAATAGGAACCCTTCATCTATTTTTAAACAAAATAGAACTTAGGGATTGTAGAGGTCTTCCTTCTGCTTTTGAAATGGAGATCAGAGGATGTTTAGAGCTGACACCTGAGAGGGGGTGGCAGGAGGGACAGCAGAAGAGGAGCTTTAGGAATGGGACCCTGAGCCCTGGGCTTCAGAGCTATCTGCCAGATGATTCCCCCAGGGGCTGGGCCAACTCCATCTTCCAAATGCAGTGGTGCCAGCCCTGTAGCTCCTGCTCACTCAAGGTCAAGACCAACAGCCAGTGCAGAGGGCATGTGTTTCTTCCTTTTTTCTCACTTTTTACTCAATATATTTGGTTACTGAGTGAGAGCAACAGCTTTGCTTTCTCCTCGTCTTATATTTCTAAGGAAAAGAAGCATCTCCCTTTCTTCCCAAATTTGATGTATTCTGAGCAAGTATTCTATTAGGAGATAAGCCCCACTCCCATATGGGTGAATAAATGAGAATTTGAGTTCATTTGGAATCTGAGCTTTCTGACCAGCTGTCAGAAAGGCCCTGGGTCCCAGTTCGAAACTGCCATGGGAGCTCACGGCAAATTTTGGCTCCTGTCTGATGGCTGAGAGACTGAGAATCACAGGTCCTCAGCTCTAGTGTGGAGAAGAGGACAAGAAATGAAGTAAATAAGAAAGTCAAGTTTTTTAGTAGCAGGTAACACTACATACACGACTAGTGAGCATTTTATGTTTTGCAGTTACTTGCATTCCACATGTAAGCGACTCAGGCTCATGGTGCAAATTGCTAGGAAAGAACATCACTTATTCATTTAGCAAATGCCTCTGCACATCTACATTACACTGGGCAGTATGTGAGCTGTAAGCATTGCCTTGTTTTGTTGTTGTTGTTGCTGCTGCTGCTGTTGCAGAGACAAGGTACCCAACTCAAAAGATGAAAGTGTATTCAAGCTCATAGTTTATAGAGGTTTCAGTCCATAGTTGGCTGACTCCAAGGTAGGGTGGTGTGGCAGACAGGGATTAAAGAAGAGAAACAGCTCATGGTGAGAAGAAGGTAGCAGAACAAGACAAGCCTCTTTCTGTCCCTTATATTGTGTCCGGGTTACCAGGATTAGGGTAGTGCCAAACCAACCAGTAGACAGATTTACTAATCACCCATTCTTAATTGTAGCATTATCCTTTATCCTAGCATTGGATCACGAATCAATCACACCCTCTGGACTCAGCCACCTCTGAGGAAGCCCCACCCATGACTGCATGAGGCTTTGGGGAATATCTAGATACAAGCCAAAACAGGCATGAGTCTGATACACATCTAATATACAAGACCAAGCTCTAAAAATGTATCAGCAAACTTTTTACGTTGGAGTGAGTCAGGGAAGTGGGTTAGAGCTCCCTTCCTTCATAAGCACCTGCAGCTGATCCTGCCACCAAGTGTCTAGACCAATGCTGTGGGTCCCCTGAGTCCCCATTACATCCCTCCTGGAAGATCTTGCTAGCATTTTGTCCCTGTACTGGATGTAGCTATGATTCTTGCAAGGCCCAGGGAAAGCCATGGTGTCCCCAACTCTTGGGCAAATGCCACCTGTTTTTTCTAGAACTCAAGCCTCGGGGACTCCCGGCAGACATGGAGTGTCCAGGCATGCTGGAGTCTGCCGAGCAGCTGCTAGTGGAGGACCTTTACAACCGTGTGAAGGAGAAGATGGATGACACCAGCCTGTACAATACTCCTTGTGTACTGGATCTGCAGCGAGCCCTGGTCCAGGATCGCCAGGAGGCCCCCCGGAATGAGGTGGATGAGGTCTGGCCCAACATCTTCATAGCTGAGAAGTGAGTCTTGCTGTTGGGGGATCTGAGACTCTGTCCTACACCTCGGGCCAGAGCCTGAGGAGACTACAAACCTTTAGTGTTCACCAATGGCTGCCATAGCTCCACCACCCATCTGATGTAGGCTGCATGACTGCTTACCCTGTCAGGGCCTTGGAGAAAGACTCTCCATGCAGCAGCACACAGACATGACCTGCAAAATCAGTCTCCAGCCTCCTTCTCCCACCATCAGAACTCTGTTGTGGCCTTGGTCTCTACCTGACTCATTCCTGTCACCTCTCCATCTCTGCCACCCTTATCATGGGACACTGGTAGCCACTGACAACGCTGACACACTCATATTTACCAACAAGTGAAAATGTGCATGATATGCTAGGGAGAAAAATTAGGCTACAAAAGAGCACTGCTTGTATACCGAATGCATTAATCAGGTAATATCTATGGTGTGGTGTGCATGTACATTTGCCCATTAAGAAATTAGAAATGTGGTAGAATGTTCACAGCAAGTATTTGTCTGTAGGAGATTTTGCATGTGGTTTTTGCTTTTTCCTTCACATTTTATTTTGAATGGGATACTTTTTTTAAAATCAGAAAACTATTATATTTTAAAAGTTTATCCGTAGTTTCTAAAACAAACACAATTCATTCACAGTCTGTTCCTTCAGGGTCTTGCCAGTGTATAATTGGTACCAGCAGGTTAATTTGTGAAACTAATTTTTGTTGATCCATGGACTACTTAATGAGAGGTAATTACCTCCCAGTATAATCATTTATTTATCCCCCAAGCAGAGAAGGAAATTTGGGAAAATAGCTTTGGACACTGTGTCTTGTGCTGTAATCAGTCTAGAACTCAGTTCCCATGGGTGGCAGCAAGTCTCAGGAGAACTTTAAATAGATCTGAAGCTCCAGAAGCAGCACTCTCTGGTCACCAGGGATACCAGGCATCCCCAGATATGCCCAGCTAGAGTTCTTTCTGCTCCTTGTTGAGTAACTCTGTCCTCAAGGCTTATTCAGATTGAGCTCCATTTATACAGCTATAGCAAAAGGAGCTCTGAGCAAGGAATAAAAAATATCAGGTCTTGTCTTTTTCTCTCTTCACAATCTTGAGTAGATATAAAAGCTCTTGGATTCATTTTTATAGCCTTCAAATGGAAATAAAAATACCATCCTTCCTACCTCTTAAGTTTACTGTAAGGATAAAATAAAATAATGATGTGATAGGATTTTAGAAAACAGCATGCAACATCAATGTGGTAATATATCTAATTTTATTATTTTTGTCTACCATTTTTGTGTTTTGATGAATGTCTTTCCAAGGCATGGTACTTTATCAGAAGTCTCTGGACCTCCTCAGAATTTCCTTACATACCAGTCTTGCTCTCCTTTTCATCCTGCTCCTCTCGGCCACCTCACCTTTCTCTCTTGCTGCAGTCAAGTCATGGCCCCTCATAAAGACATTTGCACTGAGCCCAACCTTTGGGCAGAGAAGGCAGCCCCCACAGTGGGGCCGTCCTGACCCAGGACACAGGCTCTTCATCAAAGTAGCAGTTCGGCTTTCTGTGTCTGATTCTGTCCTTGCTCCCCCAGGAGCGTAGCTGTGAACAAGGGGAGGCTGAAGAGGCTCGGGGTCACCCACATCCTAAATGCTGCGCATGGTGCTGGTGTCTACACCGGTCCTGAATTCTACACTGGCCTGGAGATCCAGTACCTGGGAGTGGAGGTGGATGACTTTCCTGAGGTGGACATCTCTCAACATTTCCGGAAGGCTGCTGAGTTCCTTGATGAAGCCCTGCTGACCTACAGAGGTGAGGGGTTTTTATTGGTTCCAGGCTGCTGAGCTCCATGGTAGGGTAGGGGAGCAATGCCAGGGTTGTTACACAACTTGCTGGTTGTCTGGAGGAAATCTGCCTTGAGACGATGGTGTCCTCTAAGAAGAGGAGAAAGGATGACCTGACTGATGTATGCAGTAATTGAAGGCCTGGTATGTGTTGGATACTGTGATAGCAAGACAATCTCACACTGTAGCAAGTGAAGTATTTTTAAGCAGCATGTCAGATGGCAGAAAGTGCCTGTCAGAGGTTACCTAGGTAGATGTTCTGGCTGACTCTCCGGAGAGCTGGCTGGGAAGGCCTTTCTGAGGCCAGAACACTTAAGCCAAGCTACAGGAGGGAGCTGGTAGGATGGAAGGGGAAGGAAAGCATTCCTGGCCAAGGGAACTGCTAGTATGAAGATCCCAAGGTGAAGGAAGTTCTGTGCTCAGGAATACAAAGGCATCCGGAAGCGCTGAGTGGCAGGGGCCACCAGATAGAGAATGACAGTCCAGAGGAGGAGGATGTGGCACCTCAAGGTGATTTGCATGGGAAGTCACTCTACACCTGGGAGGATGAGCTGTAGAGGGGAACAGGGTAGACAGAGGCGTGACTGCTGTGGTCCAAATGAGAGGCATGTAAGGCCAGTGTCCAGGCCCCTGAGCCAGTGGGGCATTCCAGGCTGGAATGCATTCCTGGGGAAACATGGAGAGGGTCAGGGAAGGAGGCACCCAGGGCCAGAGCGGTCAGCAAGAGACTCCTGCCCCAGTTTTCCTTGCAGGCTGCCCTCGTCAGTGCCTGAGGACAGCACCATCTTCTCCCTCCCGCCTCTCTCCCTGGTGTCTCAGAGGTGCTGCTCTGTGGGTAGGCCCTGCTGTGCAACATTTCCCTGAGTCCTAGGCTTTGGTGGGCATTCTTGAGAGTCGGTTCCTAACATACAGGTGGAAATCCACAAAGAAACATTTGGTGCTCACAGCACCAGCTCAGACCTTGGGCTGTCTTCTGATAGGGCCACAGAGGATAATTAAGATTTTTTTGGTTAGGGGCCCGGTGGGATGGCTCAGTGGTCTAAAGCACCTGCTTGGGGAAGCTTGGGCGGCTTCAGGGACCGCAGTTCGATCCCCGGCACCACATGCTGCGCCAGCCATGCCCTCGGGGCAGGCTGAGCCGGCCATAAAAATGAGTGAATAAACAAACAAAGGTTCTGAAACAAGAAAATAAATAAATAAATAAATAATAAATAAAATAAAGTAATTCTCATTAAAACAAACAAAAAAAAAAAAGATTTTTTTGGTTGCTAGCAGGGAGTAGCCTGCCTGGAACTCTATTTCAGCAGCAAGGGCATTGAACAAACAGACAAAGGATGGTCACCACAGAGGATCAGAGGAAGTTCCCACAAAGAACAGATGGGTCCCTGAACTTGCTTCAAGAGTAGGTTTTTCACTGTCACAGAAAAAAAAAAAAAATTCATGTGAAGTGCAGGCAGATTTACCAGGCAGTCAGAATGTAAGATAAAAAGCACTGAAAGGAACACAGCTCTGATGGGAAAGAAAGGCTGAAGCAGGAGGATCACAATTTCCAGCCCAGCCCTGGAACTTAGTGACTTAAAGAAATCCTGTCTCAAAATAAAAATAAAAGGGCAGGGCTGGGGTGTACCTCTTATGAAGGCCCTGAGTTCAGTCCCCAGCAGAGGCAGGTAGGGGCCAAGCCAGGAGACTGGCCAGTTCTCAGCAAGTTAGCTGAAGTGGGCTAGGGCATAACTACCTTAGTTCTGCCTTTACAAAGTGGCTCTGGAAACATCCTTATTGCTCAAAGCAGGTGACTGGATCCCAGTAAGATGATCTTTTCTGCCTGCAATAGTCCCAGCTTTGGGGAGGCTCTCCTGGAGCTCAAGGAGACTGTAAGCTCAGGGTAGTGGCTGCGGACTTCCACATGCCCACTGGTAGATGAGTGTCTTATAGGGGGAGCAAGATGGGTGATGTAAAACCAATCAACTTTGTTTTGTCGGGTCTTAGACAGATATCCCTAAATAGCCTTTATATGAGCTGGGAGGGGATAATAAAGGAGGGGTAATGCCAGGCGTGGTGACACACACCTGTAATCCCAGCACTTGAGAGGCTGAGGCAGGCGGATCGATGTAAGTTCGAGACCAGCCTGGGCTACAAAAATGAGCTCAAGGCCAGCCTAAACTACATAAAAAAAAAAAAAAAAAAAAAAGGAAGGGTAAGACAGGGAAATCATAGCTCTATATGCAGAGCTGATCAGGGGTCCGGCCCAGGAAATAAAATGAAGGCCAAGCTTTATTCTGCTTTGGTTAGCTACTAGGCATGTGTAGAATTAAAAATCACTGGGTTTTGTCCCCATAAAGAGCAGATGGACAGGACACCTGTTTTGTTGACTTTTTAGTTAGCAAAAACAGCTTTTAGTCTCTGACTGCCACTGAAGGAAACATAAATTATGCTTTTAATCAGTGACAGATCAAGGGCTCTGTAGTCTGTGTCAGAGGAGTCCAAGAACATCGTCTGGATGATCTCGGGACTCTTGCTTACTTTTCCTCACTCTACTTGAGAAAGCAAATGAAGACCTGATATTAACCAGCTAATTACTTGCCTCTGCCCCATTTCCAAATTCCCTGGAGAAGCCATTCAGCAGGCCCTGGTCCTTGCATCCCCTGAGTTCTATAGACAGTAGCAAGTCAGGTAGCTTCTGCCCAAATCGCTCTCATTCTCCCCCAGGTGTGAGTTGGGATTGAAAGGGGAATCAGGGTTTGGGGAGACCGACAAATGCCTGCCACCAAGAGGCACCCTGAGCACACCCAGAGAGTGTGAGCCCTTCTCCCCAGCTGCTGGCCTCCTCTCCACTCACTGCTCTCTGCAAACTTTTTAAATGGGGCCCACATCTCAGTGGAGTTTCCCGTCCCTAGTCAGGTCTGCTGCTACCAAAATGGCAACTCTGTAAGTCTGCAAAAGACCACCTTCTGTAGACTAGCTTCCTGCTGAAATGTTTCCATCATAAGCAGCCCTTTGATACATAAGGTGCATTCCTGGAGTTGTGCAGAGCAAGTTCTATATGCCTTTAGCACAGGCTCTGTGCCTAGCAGGGAGAACATCCTGGTGCTTTGCTAGGTGAACAGAGTGGAAGCCCCAGGATTCCCCAGGGGCCCACACAGCCAGCCTCTTCCTTGTTCCTCAGGCTGCCATCCTGAGGACATAGGGATCATAGCATGGGACACATGGCACCCACCCCAAGTGGGCAGAAGGGACCTAGGTAAGATTTGGTGTCTTTATGAGGAAGACTGGCTGATTCTGTCCTGAGAAGTCCTGAAGTGAGCCAGCCTGTCCAAAGAAGAGTATGTGACCCTCTTCCAGAGATTCGGGGCAGCAGGATGGGGCTTGATTAGATGGTTAAGGGGAGGTCCTTGGTGCAGGGCAGACTCCTAGCCCTGAGGCATGGGGGAGGGCGCGAGATGGGGGACTTATAGGCAATTCCTTTTTTTTTTTTTTCTGTCTTTTTGAGACAAGGTTGCACTATACAATTCAGGTTGGCCTTGAGCTGACTTTTTGTAGCCCAGGCTGGTCTCCAACTCTCACTAATCCTCCTGCCTCAGCCTCCCAAGTGCTGGGATTACAGGCATGCAACACCATGCCCAATGGAAATTGCTTTTATTATTATTATTATTATTATTTGTCTTTTTGAGACAGGGCCTCACCATGCAGTTCAGGCTGGCCTTGAGCTCACTTTGGTAGCCCAGGCTGGTTTTGAACTCTCACCGATCCTCCTGCCTCAGCCTCCCGAGTGCTGAGATTACAGGCGTGCAACACCATGCCCAATGGCAATTGCTTTTATTATTTTTATTCTGGTGTTTTTCATTATTTAAAGAATGTTAATTTCCATAATCAAACCCACATAGACAAGACCTTATTTATTGAATACAGGACATTATCCCTATATATACAAAAACATAAGCTTAATGTTTCTGGACCAGCATGACTGTTAATTTCTGTACAATGCCAACTGGACATGATAATCTGGGATACCATTTGCAAAGCTGGAAGCACAGTTAAAGTTTCAAAAACTCCTGATTATAGTGTGTTATGTATCAATAGCCTCACCAGCTTTTCTAGGTTCTGCAGTCATCAGGGCAAAATGACAGAGACAGCCAGCACACTCCATCTACCCCCCTCTAGTGAATGCTGGCTCATGGCAATGACACCGTTCAGCATCACGAGGTCACTTGCGGTCCCCTCAACACTCAGTTTACAACCTCCTTTCCTCTAACAGGTACAGAGATACAATAATAGTAGTTACCTTTCCTCTCATATTACTAGATAAGACTCTTGGACAATTTAGCAAGCATCCCTGAAGACTGTCAGCAAGAAGATTGATAGTAGCCAGAAAGAAGGTCTTCAGGGGTCTTGGTCTGCATTTTAAGCAGCCACCAGAAAGAAGGTAGAGGGCTGGGGAAATAGCACAGTGGCATAAGCATCCGCCTGGCAGGCACAAGGTCCTGAGTTCAATTACCCATATAAAGACAGAAAGAAAGAAAGAAAGAAAGAAAGAAAGAAAGAAAGAAAGAAAGAAAAAAGGCAAATCTGCTGTACCTACAAAGGTTGTAGGTCAGCAGGTAACTGGTCTCCTGCTTGGTAGAGTCAGGACCTGCAGACACTTCAGCAGGCTACAAGCAAAGGCTGCTTCCTTCCACCAAAACATTACTGGGAATTTGCAAAGTCTTTTCTGTGTAGAAGATGCTATAGCAGAGACATGACTTAGCAGCACGTTTTGTTTTGTTTTTTTTAAATAGTTTTATAGATTTAAGTTGATATAATAAAAGATGATACAAGCAGGGCAGAGGCTGGCAAGAGGATCACTCGAGTTCAGGAGCTTGGGCCTAGACTGGGCTACCCAGCAAGCTGCTCTCTCAAAAACAAAAACAAAAGAAAATATTACTTGATTGCATTGTATGATGTCTTTGCCTACATTGCAAATTTGGAGGGTACTATGACTTGGACATGGTTTTTGAAAGTTCCCCCAAAAGCCTTTTCTTTTCTTTTTTCAACCCTCCTATTCTTTCATTTCTCCCTCTGATGAGAGTTTGTGGAGAGAAAGTAAAACTACTCTAGTGTTTCAAAAGCAGGGCCAGGGCCGGGCGTGGTGGCGCACGCCTGTAATCCCAGCACTCGGGAGGCTGAGGCAGGAGGATCGGTGTGAGTTCGAGACCAGCCTGGATTACAAAAGTGAGCTCAGGGTCAGCCTCAACTGCATAGCAAGACCCTGTCTCAAAAAGACAAAAAAAAAAAGAAAAAAAAAAAGCAGGGCCAGTGGGGCCCGCTCTGACATCTGTGACAGAGGGACCGATGGTCCTCATCTCTTGTGTACTTGTGACCATGGGTGAATACCTGGGGCAACCCGTATAGGTGAAGCTCAGCAACTTCAGCAAGACAGCGCTTTAGCAAACACCACCACAGGAAGCCTCTGTTGGCATCATTTCCTCTCTCTTCTCTTCTCAGGGAAAGTCCTGGTCAGTAGTGAAATGGGCATCAGTCGGTCAGCAGTACTGGTGGCCGCCTACCTGATGATCTTCCACAACATGGCCATCCTGGAGGCCCTGATGACCATGCGCAAGAAGCGCGCCATCTACCCCAACGATGGCTTTCTGAAGCAGCTGCGGGAGCTCAATGAGAAGCTAATGGAGGAGAGGGAAGAGGACGATGGCAGGGAGGAGGGAGCAGATGACACGGAGGAAGGCGAGGACACGGAGGAGGGCGAGGACGCAGGGAGCACGTTTGGGGCCAGAATGCACGACCTGACGGTGGAGGAGGAGGATGACACCACCAGCCACCTGAGCCACCTGAGCAGCTCCTCCTTGGGGAGGGCCAGCCAGGCCTCCCAGCCACTCACCCTCATTGACGAAGAGGAGGAGGAGAAGCTGTATGCAGAGTGGAGGAGGCAGCAGGGCCTGCCTGAAGGCAAGGCCCCGCAGAGTGGGGAGACCAAGCGCCCTGCGGCCTCTGGCCAGGATGGGGATGAGTGTGAGGACGAGGACGAGGATGTGAAGAGGATCATCCAGGAGTGGCAGAGTCGGAATGAGAGGTACCGAGCCGAAGGGCACCAGCAGTGGGGTCGGGAGGAGCAGGAGGAAGAGGAGGAGAGTGGCACTGGCTCCTTCGCCAGACGAATCCGCAGACGCACCCTGAGTGAGACCAGCACCTCGGAGAGCGTGACCAGCCAGGACATCCGCGTGTTGAAGCAGCAGCTACAGAGGAGCAGCGAGAGCCGAGGTGGGAGGCGCCGCTCCGACTCGGTGTCCTCCGAGAGCACCTGGGACGCGTGGAACGAGCGGCTGCTGGAGATCGAGAAGGAGGCCGCCCGCAGATACCACTCCCGGAGCAGGCGGGAGCAGGGAGGCACAAGCCCCGAGGCCGGGAGCCGGCAGAGAGAGGACGACGAGGACAGCGTGAGCTCGGAGGCCAGCTCCTTCCATAACTTCTGCAGCAGGAACAAGGAGAAGCTCACCGCCCTGGAAAGGTGGAAGATCAAGAGGATCCAGTTTGGGTTTCACAAGAAAGACTCCGAGGCAGGGGAAGGCAGCAGCGAGCCAGGTGCCGAAGGGGAAGAAGGAGACAAGATGCTCTCGGACGTCAATCTGACGGCCTACCAGGCCTGGAAATTGAAGCACCAGAAAAAGGTGGGCAGTGAGAACAGGGAGGAGGTGGTGGAGATGAGCAAGGCGGAAGACGCGACCTCAGCCAAGAAGAGGCAGCGCAGGCTGGAGCTCCTGGAGCGGAGCAGACAGACGCTGGAGGAGAGCCAGTCCATGGCAAGCTGGGAGGAGACAGGCAGCTCAGTGGCCAGCGGGAGCATCCCCCTGTCTGCTCTGTGGTCTGCAGCCTCCTCGGTCAGCGCTGATGGGGACAACGCATCGGTGTTCAGCGCCCAAAGCCACCACTCCCACCTGTCCCAGGCTACAAGCAACATAGGACTACACTCAGCCTCCACACCCACAGCTCCCATGCCCAACCTACCCGTGGGGCCGGGGGACACTATTTCCATTGCCAGCATCCAGAACTGGATTGCCAATGTAGTCACTGAGACCCTTGCCCAGAAGCAGAATGAAATGCTGCTGTTGTCTCGCCCGCCATCTGTGGCAAGCTCGAGGGTAGCACCAGCGGCCAGCTGCCTGGGAGAGGACCAGGTGTCCGTGCTCAGTGGACAGAGCAGCTCCTCCTTGGGGGGCTGCCCTCTGCCACCCAGCCTGGCCAGAGCCAACTGTGACACACAGTCTGTGCTGTCTTCCAGCTCCACACGGAGCTCCAGGGCCCAAGGTACCGGGAGCAGTGTGAGGGGGACCAGCAAGCCCCTCTACAGCCTGTTTGCTGACAACGTGGACCTAAAGGAGCTTGGTCGGAAGGAGAAGGAGATGCAGGTGGAGCTGAGGGAGAAGATGTCAGAGTACAAAATGGAGAAGCTGGCTTCAGACAATAAGCGCAGTTCCCTTTTCAAGAAGAAAAAGAAGATCAAAGAAGATGAGGATGATGGTGTGGACCACAGAGATGAGGACATAGACAGTGCCATTGGGAGCCTCCAGTATTCCTCCCGGAGTAATTCCCAGAAGCCTGAAACAGATGCCTCCTCCTCCTCCCTGGCTGTCTCTGATCACTATGGAAATGGCAAAGACAGGGACAGTAGCATTAGTAAGTGGCTCAGTGGTCTAGGGACAGAGGAAAGGTCTTCTCCCCAGAGTGACTGGTCTGGAAGCTCCAGGGGGAAGTACACCAGATCATCCTTGCTCCAGGAAACTGAGTCTAAATCTTCCAGTTACAAGTTCTCTAAATCCCAGTCACAGGAGCAGGATACTTCCTCCTACAACAAGGCTGATGGCAGCTCAGTAAGAAGCACCTCCCGGTTCTCTTCTTCCTCCACCAGGGAGGGCAGAGAGGTGCACAAGTTCTCCAGGTCCACATTCAGTGAGGCCACAAGCTCTCGAGAGGGGAGCCCAGAGCCCTACTTCTTCCGCAGGACCCCCGAGCCCTCCAGAGGGGAGGAATCCCCAGAGCCCCCGCGTGGCAGTTGGGCCAGGCCCAGCACCTGGGAAGATGTGGAAGAGTCATCCAAGTCAGACTTCTCTGAATTTGGAGCCAAGAGGAAATTCACCCAGAGCTTCATGAGGTCTGAAGAAGAGGGGGAGAAAGAGAGGATGGAAAACAAAGAAGAAGCGAGGTTTGCCTCTGGGCGGCGGTCCCAGTATCGGAGAAGCACCGACAGGGAGGAGGAAGAAGAAATGGACGATGAAGCCATCATCGCTGCCTGGAGACGCCGGCAGGAAGAAAGTAGGACTAAGCTGCAGAGAAGGAGGGAGGACTGAGGGGGCTGGCTGGTGTGGAGAGACTGAGGCATCAGAGGACCTGTGCTGCCTTGCCTGGGCTGAGGACATATGGCTGTATGCAGACCTGAAAGCGGAGGGGGACCGGAGGTACAGTCAGGAAGAAGAGGAGAGGAGAGGAGCCGTCAGTGTGAGGTCCAAATGCTGGACCATCTAACACTTTTTGTTGCCCCAAATCTTGTGGGTTTGGGTGCTTCCCAAACCTTGGCTAGAGAGGCAAGCTTGACAAGAAATTCTGTAGTGTGCTGGAGACTTCAGCTTATACCCAGGAAGGCCATGAAGGCAGGAAGTGGTGCTGTTTGCTGAGGTTTTATAACCAGACCTAGAAAACTTAGCCTGTAACAAATCTGACCTCTCCTGGCCATGCTTAGCTCTGATTATTCCCTTTTTAATGTTTTACATCTTTATTAAACTGGTATGTTGTCAGTACTTCTTTGATTTCTTTTAGTTCTTCAGGTATGAGAGAAAACATGCTTTAAAAAATGAGGGTTTTCATGAGCTTGCATGTTTGATGAAATCTAATAGCTGTTCTTGGCTTTTGTGTGTGTGTGTGGAGCCAGGGATTGAACACAGGTCCTTGTGCTTGCCAGACCCTCTGTTCATGCTTTTATTTCTTTGGAAACCACTTGTTCCTTCCCAGCACTGACCATGTCAACCCACTCTTAAGAATCAACACAGGAAATGGAGTTTTAGCTACACAATAACCATTAGAGACAGTGGTTTGGTTTTACAAGAAAGTAAATGAGGAAAGTAGATTTGAATCTATGACCTTTGTTCACTCTGGTTAGCTAATTACCCAGTGAGTAAATTCTACTTCATTATAGGTGAAAATCCCACAATAAGGAAGAACAGTGCAGAGAAAGGAAGTGTGGGATTCTGCCCTGGATTTTAAAGTGGGGAGTCAGTAACAGGAGGTGAGAAAAAAAAAATCCATGTTTTCTTCCCCAAAGATGAGATCCTACAGGGGAAAATGACTATGTGGCCGCTGGGAAGAACAAGGCAGATCACAGTAAAATCCATATCCAAACTAGGGTGATTCAAAGGGGTCATTGCATGGTGAAGCTATTTGCAAAGCTGTTCGCAGGGTGTTGAGTGGCCATGGGCATCATGTGCACCCAGGAGCCAGGGCCTGCTCCGACTGTTGGGTGAGGTGCCTTCTGAGTCAGAGAAGGTTGTATGGAAGTATGACAGAGAAAACCATTCTGATAGGACCGCACGCATGGGGCAGGAGCCAGGGAATTTCAGCCTCTCTTATCCAATCTGCTGTCTCCCCGCAAGTCAAATTCACCTAAATCCAGAGGAAGAGCACTGTGCCCTCAGTCAACTTGGTTAACCCCATGAGGAAGGGAGAAGGTAGAAAGAAGGGTGGGTGGGTGCCTGGCAGGACAGACACAAGACGTCCAACACAGAGCAGAAAGTTTCAGACTAGCACATCAGCTAGCTTACGGCAATGCTGTTAACAGACTATGGAGACCCTGCTTTTAGTTTTTGGAGTATTACCAGAAGAGAGAATATGAATTTCTCTCAACTCCCTGAAACTTTTATCCCTGGGAGAATTATTAAGACCTGAAGCGATTAACAAATCCAAACAACAAATTGTCATCACAATTTGCCTCAAAGCATGCTACACAGAGTTGCCACTGTGGGAAGAATTGCGAGTACAGACCTACAACTGTGCTTAGGATCTTCTACTCTTTTGGACTTTGATCCCAAATGTCGTGTTTCCAAGAATCATTTATTGTATGCCTACCATGGTAAGTCTTCCATCAGGTCCAATTGCCAGCCACTGTTCAGATGCCAACCAGGAGCCCCACCCCTGTATACTCACAACTGAATTCATGTAAAACCGGCATTTTAATCCATATCAACCCACTATACCTGCCCATTTTATTATTTATTTATTTTGTGGGACCAGGGTTAGAACTCATGACCCTGCACTTGCCAGGCAGACACTTGTGCCACAGTGCTATCTCCCCAGCCCCTATACCTGCCCAATTTAGTGTACACTAGCCAGCCAAACTTTTCCAGGGAAGGCAAATAACAAGACAATTTATTCTCATGAGTTCCGGACATACTGGGCACGAGATCCTCATGGCACCTGCAAACAGGCGAGTCTACAGACCAGCTGAAACAGTAGCCAGGCCAATCTACCTGTAGCCACTTAGTCTCCTGGCTCCTCAGTAGACACAGAACTTCAAAGTAAAGGGCAGAACTGCTGTTAGTTAAAAGCTAATCTGAGTTAAAGAACTATCAAGCTATCTGTGTCTGAGCTTAACACTGGGTGAGGGTTATCAGAAAAGCACCAACTATGGAAGCTAAGATCCTTCCAGCCAGATGTAACACTGCCTTTGCCTCTTCTCTGCAGCCTCCAGAGAGCTCTGCTCAGTCTGTGCACCCTGCATTCTGTTCTTACCTTCCAAGAAACTACTGCCTTGCTACTACACTAGGCTCCTCAGCCAGTTCCAGTCCTATCCTCATTCATCTATCCTATGACCAAGTTGAACTGCCTGACATTCACAATTCTGGTTCTTTTATTCCTCTGCTTTGCTGTATTAAGTGCTCCCCTTTACCTGTGAAATGAATCTTCAGTCCCTTCACCTGGCACTGGAGGGGTACTTTGCCTCTACTTCCTGAACCCTATCCCATTGCTCCCTTCGTGCGCTCCCCTCCAGCCACAAGTGAGTGACACAGCATTTGCAGTACTCTTCTGTGCCCTTTCTCAGGCTTTCCCTCTGCCTGCCCTTTTGCGCTGAGAGGATCTTGCCTCTTCCAAGATTCTCCCAGCCGCACCCCCTCTATTAAGCCGTCCCCCCTATACTCCCCCATAACAGCTCCTCCTTTCCTTGGTTACACCGCACTTTGTTTGTACCTGTCTTTGATGCTAGACACAGTCTGGTCTTTATGACAGGAATTTGATGTTTATAGTATCTAACTTTTAGGATTATTATGGTGCTATAATTAAATACAATTATTTTAATATGCCCAGACAGCTCATGGCATGCAGTAGATGTTAGTATTTGTACATTGTCATACATAATCCTATAATAATAATCAGCTGTTATTATAGTTATCATTATTATAGACACAGTGTAGCAAAGTCATTAAAAACCACTGCATATCTAATTGGAAAACACTTAGCTCTTACATTAAGAGTCTACTGAATTTCAGGTACTGCACTAAGAGCTTTGGTATGGATTATCTACTTTGTGACTGCTATGATCTACTTTCATTCATCTCTTCAAAAATCCTATCCTTTTTTTAATCCTCATTTTTGAAACATAAGAAGTGCTAAACACCATGCTAGGGACTAAGAATTTAGCAAAAATCAAGACAGACTAGAACTTGTCCATAAAGCACTTGTGACATTATTAAGGGTTAGGTGATAAGCCAGGGCTTTAGAATACTACAATATCACTGTTTTATTGTTGGTTGCCTACTTGTCTATCTCTCCCATTAGAATGTAAACTCCATGAGAATAGCTCCTATTCTGGGCTATCTCCCCTGCAACTAGATATCAAGCTTGGTCCACAGAGGACCCTCAGCAGACATTTGTAATGAGTGAAGACTGCTCTGAAGGAACAGAACAGGTAACAAGACAGAAAACAACAGCTCATGGGTTCTGGGGGTGGAATGTTGCTTTAGACAGGATGATCAGAACAATACTCCAAAGAGATAAGATTTAAACTAAACTGTAGAGGGCAAGAAGGAGCCACCCAGGCAAGAGCCTAGAGAAATCAGGTGAGACTCTGTACCAGGTTACTCTGCTGATGCTTAAATTCAAGTTGAGGCAATGCAATGCCTTGGCCCCCACACTGCAGAATGCAGTGCCTGATGAATACTTAGGATGGTGCCTGGTGAAAGAGCTCCATGCACTATCTTTTGCATCCTCTACTGTACTGTAAGTTTTTGAATTGAAATTGATCTTGTTCTGCAAACTTAGGATTATTGATTACTGATTAATTCAGCATGGACCGTATTTAGGATCCAATTGTTTAGTTTCAAAGTGATATTTCTCTCTCTCTCTCTCTCTCTCTCTCTCTCTCTCTCTCTCTCTCTCTTTCCTAAGTGAACAAGATGTTTGGGGTGTTACAGGAATGAGAATGTCACAGGACAGTTCATCTTCATGGGAATTCCAGGATGGAGCTCAGGGTTGGAGGCATAGCAGTTCAGCCTAGGAGAACAGCCCCAAGTTTATCTACATAGACTGCCAGGCCAACTTCTGAAAGTATTTTCATCCAGGCTTTGGGAATCCTGTGGGAGTTACCCAGCACACCCTGGTCTTGACGAATGCTGATGTTCTTTGAGGCAGAGCAGAGACTGAGGTGGGGAGTAAGAGAGGGGAAAAGAAAGCAGGTCCAGAGGCCATTAGAGCATTAATCCATCCTGCCCCTGCTCTGTGGGATGCCAGCTACAGCCAGCCTGCTGTGACTTCATGTGCAGCAGCCAAAGGCTGTTCTGGGGGAACCAGGCATTCCTCAAGGGAATGCAGAGTCGCTAAAACCCCTACGGCAGGCAGAAGGGCTATCGGCAGGCATGACTCACTGTGCTTTGCAGGACACTGAGAGCATGTGACACAGATGGATCATCACCTTATTAACATTTCTCAAATAAGAATGCTTTGCACACAAGCCCTCAGCCAGGAAGACAATGCCAGTAGCTTCCTGCTCTTAGCTCTAGCTGCATAGCGAGGGCCAAACCAGAGAGGCCCCAGAGATCCACAATTGGAATGCAGTTTGGAAGGGCATTTGCCTATCTCCTAGCCAAATTCCATTCTACCCTGCTAATCAATAAGATTTTTTGCAGAACAGATATCAATGGGAAAATTAATGGGAGAACTCAAGCCTAGAGGAGTACTATGCTCCCCAACCCCAACACACTTATTAATTCCAATAGTAAATGTTATTAACAGGTGGAGCCCTTAGGAGGTAAGCCAATCATGAAGGTTGGGCCTTATCTCAAGGCTGGGATTAGTGCCCTTATAAGTGAGTCCTGAAGGATCTTGTTTGGGCCTGCTGCCATGTGAGGCTGTAGCTGAAAGGCACATCCTCCATGACAGCAGAGATCCCTGACCAAACACTGTATGTTCCAGTACCAGCGTGTGCAACTTCCTGCCCTTCAGAGCTGTGAACAATACATTTTTATCCTTTATAAATTATTTGACTTATGATATTTGATTATAGCTGCCTGAGTGGACCAATAGGAAGTAGTCGTGTTATCAGAATTAAACAGTTAGTAGGGAAGCAAGGATTTGAACTTAGATCTGTCTAATTTTAAGACCACTTTTTCTATAACACCATTTTTCCTTTGAAAGAATCAATGCCCAAAAAGGAATTAAACTGCAGTGGCAGAGAGTCTGGAATCTGGCCACAGAGCTGCTGACAGGTTGGCCACTCCACAGATATAGTCCCTGAACAAAGCCAGAGCTCAGGGTTAGGCCTTCCTTCTTTTTCTGTCCTCCACATTAGCTGGCTCACTAAAAACAGTCCAGTACAAAAATGTAGGGGAAGATGACAGGCATGGAGCCCCCAGGGACTACTCTTAAATAGCAGCTTTACTTAAAGGATGGGATGTTCAAAGAGGTTAAGATTTCCACACGCTCTCGCTTCCTGACTCCCCGGAGAAATGCTTTCATTACAGAGAGTCAAAATATTTGTGCATCTTTCAGACAGCTTTCTCTTGTTAAAGCTGTGTGGCACGCAGGTAGTTATGTAGCTCTCAACACATGACAAAGGCGGCTGGAGAAGATGGAGAGCTGGAGGGGGAATTCCATTAGGTATTCCCAGGACTTAACAGGGGTTCTCTTCCTAGAGCTATTTAAGGGTGTGTGTGTGTGTGTGTGTGTGTGTGTGTGTGTGTGTGTACGTGTGGAGAGACAGACACTAGGAAAATCACTCATCCTCATTGTCCTTTAAATCAAAGGAAAACTGCTGCCAATTTTATAGCAGTAGAGTCAGGAAGAAGGTGGATTTCAGATGATCCAAAAAGATAGGCAAGTAGGACTAAAAATAGACCTCATCAGCAGAAGTATACTGAAGTGTATTTATCAATAAGCAATAATTTTAGACCTGCCATAAGAGGCCTCCCTTGCAGGCTCCTATCCCTGATGGAGCTCTTGTGGCAAGACACTGCTGTCCTCAAGCTGGAGACACAAAGATGACCGAACACAGGGTCTCCTCAGCTCAAATGTGGGACAAGCAAGTCTCTGATGAAGGGCAGCGCTGCAGAGCCCAGAGCTGCCCTGCCTGGCGCTCCCTGTCAGACTCTCATGGAGTTAACAGCCTTCTATTGTGAAAGTGGCTGTGAATTCTGGATCATTTGGTGGTGAGGATTAGCCCACACCCCTTTGAAATGATAAGGACACTGAAGAAGTAAGTTTTGACGGAGAAGTACTGGCGGATCCAGGAGCATTGGGCTTGTGTCAGAGGAGTAACTGTGGCAACCTGGGGCCACTTGAAAGTCAAAAGGACCCTTGCTTCCCTCATTTTCTTCTCTTTGTTCTAAGCCACACATCCCCATGGATGTCTGAGTGAATCTCAGGACGTGCAGTGTGGCTCACATACGGCCCTCTAGCAGTCAACAACATACAGAAGTTCCACCAAGGCTTTTTACTTGATTGAGAGAATTGTAAAGGTTTAGAGGATGATGTTTACTGGACACAGAAATACAGTTTTCAATATGATGATAAACTGAATGATATTTTAAAATTGTAAATACAGTACTGTAGTAGTCCTAAGACCTTATTATAGTGAACAATAGGATGTAGTCTCAGAACTCAGGCCTTCTGGGCTGTAAGGCCAAGTTCTATCCAGATGAATGCCACGTGGATGCGAGTGGGCTGGCCCTCAGATTCCCACAGCACGTTCAGTGTCACACAGATGCATGGCTAAGCAGCCGCGCTTACTGTGGAAGGCAAGTGAGCAGGACAACTGAACTTCTTTCAAAATGTACTGCCCTCTAGCCCAGAAAATGCCATTCCACTAACACATACACCTGTTTACATAAGATCGCTATTTTGTGTTTATTCCATTATGATAAAGTTAGAAAATTTTAGAGTTAAATGGCATCAGAAATTGATTGTCATCTTTTTTGCAATTAAGTAAAATCTTGTTTTTGTACACCTTGGATTTTAGGTCAACATTCAGAAATTTCTCCCCAGACTTACTCAAGAACTTAGCTACCTTGATAGCTACCCCAGCTATCTCCAAATTTCTCCACAAAATCTCTTAGCTCATCTCTGTCTTCATAGTTCAGCTCTGTGACTCTACATGATATCAGTGAACATCAACAAACAAAGGTCTTTTAACCATTATTTTACAGATGGAAAAACAGGCTCAGAGCTAAATAAGTTGTCCAAGGTCAATCAATTAAGACAAGGTGATTAGAAATCCATTTTATAACTTTGACTGGGTGAGAATTACTCCACTGTTCCAGCCTTATTGATTATAGTTCTGGATCCTGAGCAGTATGTGGAAGTATTTAAATGTTTTAATTAAAAATCATTAATTGATCATTAAAACAAATCTATTATATTTTTCATTTTTAGTCATAATTTTATAAATCAGGAAAATAATTTTCAATTTTTCACTTTGATTGACACAGATCTCCAGGCAGGGTGGCTCTGGGCTCTGTAGTGTAGGCTTTCGTCAGAGACTCACTTGTCCCACATCTGAGCTGAGGATACCCAGTGTTGGGATTATCTTTGTGTCTCTAGCTTGAGGACAGCAGTTGTCCCATTACAAGAGCTCTGTTGGTGAAAGGTGCCAGTAAGGGAGGCCTCTTCCTCCATTAGCAATTTTCCAGAATGTTATCAGTTTTCTTGGAGCAACTTTTAAAAATGATTTTTACTTGTTTACATGAAATTCTGGGCTTCCTCAAAATATCTTCAAAATTTCTAGTCATTACTTTTTTTTTATTCCCTTAACCTTCTTCCAGGATATTGGTATCTCTTTACCCCAAGACTTGACATTTGAGTTTCAGATTGACTTCCTACACTTATAACCTGTGATCACCCAGCAATCTAACTCCATGATCAATCTTACACAAAAGCATTCTGCTATGAGGAACTAGATGCATCTTTATCTCTTTATTTATTTTTATGTATTTGGTACACAGTCTCACTATGCAGCTAGTACTCATAGTGATCCTTCTGTTCTCAGCCACCCCAGCACTGGTATTACAGCTATATACCACCACTCCCTGAGCCTGTGGCTGGCTCAGCATGCCCCAGGGACAGGGCCAGCATGGCATGTGGGACTGGAGATCAAACCCTCATCCTTGCACTTGCCAAAGCAGCTTCTTACTCCACTGACCTGCAATATGATTTTTATTTTTATGTATTTATTTATTTATTTATTTATTTATTTGTGGGACCGGGGTTCAAACTCACAACCTTGCACTCACCCAGCAGGCACTTGTGCCTTAAAGCTACATGTAATATGATTTTTAATGACTTCATAGCATTTGATCTTTTGTCTAGGACTAAATTTACTTGTCCAGTCTCTATTACTGAACAACTGTGGCTTCTAGTCAAATTGCCCTCTGGAAATTCTGCATAAATTCAATATCAGTAAAGGTACCTAGATCTCTACACTCTCAGTGGTGTTTGGTTATCTGTCTATCTATCTATCTATCTATCTATCTATCTATCTATCTATCTATCTATTTCTATCTATCTACCTATCTATCTATCTATCTATATCTATCTCTATCTGTCTATCTATATTTTTTGGTGGTACTGCGGAATTGAACTCAGGGCAGGTGCTATGCCACTGAGCCATGTCCCCCAGCCTCCTTGGTATTACAAAATATGTTCATGGTGGTAGATATAATAATGCTAATGACAGACAGCTAAGGTTATTAAATGCTTGCTGTGTGCCAGGCACTGTGCAAATGTTTTACTAAGGGCTTGTTTGCATTGGTCTGCTGAGACAAAGCAGGTCACAAGCCATTATTCACTGTTCTCAAAGGGACAGAACACTAAAGCCTCAAAATGATTTAATCCCCCTTGTCTGATAATGCTCACATGGCCACCCAGGTCACCCAACATGACGTTCATGTAAAACAACATATATGTATATTACATAAAATTGAAACTAAGTTTTATTCTTAGTGTGTTGAGTATTTATAATTGAGTTTTCTTCTAATTTGTTTGGCTTTAATATTCCAGTAATACAGGCCTCATAGAATAAATTAACACATGTCCTTTCTCATCTCTTTTTTAAGATAAAGCATTCACATAAACTCTAAACATTTCATTGAATTCAACAGTGGAATCATCTGAAAAACAAATGTATCTAAAAGTGTACCATCATTTAGCATAATTGTATTATTTTATATGGTTTTCGCTTGTTAGTCTATTATGAACTTGTGTGTATGATGATTAGCTTGATAAAGACTTCTACAGGGGAAAGGGAAAAAGAATTGAGATGAGTTACACATGTGCACCTATTCAACACAACGAATGTTGTTGCTATTAGTATAAACATGAGGTCAGTATAGCCTCTACTCCTTTCTCAGTTACTGACTATATAGGATATATTTTTCCGCTTGCAGTCTATTGGTATCTGTAGGTATAAAGGGACTCTCTCATAGACAAGATAAAAATTTCTTTTTTACTATTTGGTAAGTTTTAATTTTTATTGGTGTGTATTTGCCATATATAATGATCAAGTTTTATGATAGAGCTTGTACCTATACATAATGTACCTTAATTCTTTTTTCCCATTTCCATCCACTCACTTCAACCCTTCTTTCTCACTCCATTCACAAATGTTTTGTTACCTTTTTTTTTTTGTTTTTTTTTTTTTTTTTTTTTTTTTTTTTTTTTTTTTTTTTTTTTTTTTTTTTTTTTTTTTTTTTTTTTTTCCGGAACCAGGGATCAAACTCAGGACCTTGCACTTGCCAGGCAAGCACTTGTGCCCCTGAACTATCTCCCCAGCCCGTTTCCATTTTTTTCCTTCCATTCTCTCTTTTAGATCCCTTTTCCTTCCTTCCCTTCTTGCTCCCTTGTTCCCCTTACCACATGAACGTGATCTTTCTACTTCCCAATATCTTTCCTCCATTTTCTTGTTTTCCTTATTTCTCTCTCACACAAGAGAAATGATGCAATATTTAAATTTGTGCATCTAATTGATTTCACTTAACATTAGTGTCTCAAGGTGCATCCATTTACATAAAAATGACTCAAGTGTGTCCTTCTTTATGACAGAGTACTACTCTACTGTACATAAATACCACGTCTCCTTTATTCATTCATCTGCTGATAGGTATATGAGCCATGTACAAGATTTAACTTTTATAAATTGTGCTACTATACTATATGTGTTGTATACTGTACATGATACTGCATGTGATGTATGCATAGCATATGTGGATTGTCCCTTCACTCTGTTGGTGGCTCCTTCTGCTGCGTGAAATTTTTTTAATTTTTCTTTTTGTGAGAGTGGGTTTCAAACTCACAACCTTGCACTTGCCAGGCAGGCACTTGTGCCATGGAGCTATCTCCTGAGCCCCCAAATTCTTTTCAATTTGATGTGGTCTTTCTTTTTATTTTATTTTGTTTGTTTGTTTTTGATATTGTTGCTAGCTCAGCATGCCCTGGGGGTGGGGGTGGGGCTGGTGCCGCATATGATGCTGGGGATTGAACCTCATGTTTAGTGTGAGTATGAATATATCGCTGTGATATGATGCATGCATTTAACTCTTTCAGAATTAAACCTAGGGAAGGCACAGCTAGGTCAAGTGCAGTTTCTACTTTTAATTTTGTGAGGAACTGCCACACTGATTTCCATAGTGGTTTTACCAATTTACAGTCCTGCAAACAATAGAGAAGGGATTCTTTTCTTTCCCCACAGCCCCAAATACATTAAAAAAAAAAAAGAAAGAAAATAAAAAGGTATTCCTTGCTCTTGACAAGGAATTTATTTCTTATTTGTGGATTTCTTGATGATAGACATTCTTTCTGGAGTGAGGTAGAGTCTCAGTGTTGTTTAATTTGTATTTCTCAAGCAACAAGTGATGTTGAACAGTTTTTCATGTTTATTAGCTGTCTACTTCATCTGAGAAGTGCAGGTGCAGCACAGTCATTCATTTCAGTTGTGCACTTTTAAAGACTGGGTCTTCAAATTGAGGGAAGTTCCAACTATTTTCCAGTCCTCTATATATTCTAGATGTTATTCCTTTGAGAAGTAGCTGGTAAAACTTTTTTCACATTATGTATATTGTGTGGATTGTCTCTTCACTCTGTTGGTGGTTCCTTTTACTGTGCAAAAGCTTTTTATTTATTTATTTATTTATTTATTTATTTATTTATTTATTGAGGGAGTGGGTTTCAAACTCACAACCTTGCACTTGCCAGGCAGGCATTTGTGCCATGGAGCTATTTCCTGAGCCCCAAAAGCTTTTCAATTTGATGTCATCTTTCTTTTTTCTTTTTAATTTTATTTATTTATTTATTTTTGATAATGTGGCTGGCTCAGTGTGCCCTGGGGGCGGGGCTGGCGCAGCATGTGGTGCTAAACCGCAACCCCTGTGGGCACCTAAGCTTTCCTAAGCAGGCGCTTTAGACCGCCAAGCCATCCCACTAGCCCTGATGTGATCTTAGTTGTTCATTCTTTATAGTACTTCCTGTATGATTGGTGTTCCGTTCATAAAATCTTAGTTGACACCTGTGTGTTTCACAGTTCTATCAATTTTTCCAGCAAATTGTTTCTGGATTCATATTTAGATCTTTGTCCATTTCATTTATCTACAAAAGCATAGAATTTATATTTATATTTTTTATAGCTGAGTACTTCATTGTGTAAAAATACAATATCTTTTTATCTGTTCCTCAGTTGATAGGCTGTTGGATTGTTTCCAAAATTTAACTATGACAAATTGTACTTTTATAAACATGGGTGCATGTATATCTTTGTGGTATGATGATTTCAGTTCTTTCAGAAAAATACCTAGGTGGTAAATAATTGGCTTGAATGGGATTTCCAATCCTAGCCTTTTGAGGAGTCTCCATATTGATTTCCGTAGTGGTTGTACCAGCCTGTTTCTTTTTCTCCATGCCTTCTCTAACATCTGTTATTGGTTGACTTCTTGATGATAGCCATTCTTTCTGGCATAAGATGGTATCTCAGCAGTGTTCTAATTTTGTTTCTGCATTTCTAATCTGTTTCAGTGACCATGAGCCTACTTTTTGCTGAGAATATATATATATATATTATATAAATAATATACAATCATATAATATAACATATATTATATTATATATAAATATATTTTACATATAAAGCATATATATACATATATATAAATAATCACAGTAGCTTTGTAGTATAGTTTCAAGGCAGGGATTATGATACCCTTTGCCCTGAAAATGGTACCCAGCATTTCTTTTGTTATTCTAGGTCTCTTCTGGTTGCATGAGAATTTTAGAATTGTTTTCTCTAATTCTATGAGGTATGTTATTAGAAGTTTGATTGTGATTGCATTCACTCTGTATAAATTTTAGAAGTATGGTCATTTTTCCTATGTTGCTTTTACCTACCCGAGAGCAAGGAATATCTTTCCATTTTCTTTTCTCTTTTAATGCATTTGGCACGGGGTCTCACTACACAGCTGGGACTCCTAGTGATCCTCCTGTTTTCAGCCTCCCCAGTGCTAGGAATACAGAAGTGCTCTACCATGCCCAGTCTCAGCAGCCAGCTCAGCATGTCCAGCGGTGGGGCTGGCACAGCATGTGGTGCCAGGGAACACACCCCCATCCCTGCTCTTGCCTAAGCAGGCACT
Organism: Myocastor coypus; assembly: GCA_004027025.1. Taxonomy (NCBI): domain Eukaryota; kingdom Metazoa; phylum Chordata; class Mammalia; order Rodentia; family Myocastoridae; genus Myocastor; species Myocastor coypus. Next base: position 34,155 of record PVJA010016167.1, read on the forward strand.
TAGTTTGCAGAGCTATGTCTCTTGTTCTCTTTCTATTTTCTAATATCCTTTTCTGTCTCCTTTTTCATGGTACTATAATTTTCAATGTATAAGTCTTTCACTTCTTTAGTTAGATTGATTCCTATTTCATTTTTATGCTATTGTAAAGATGTTATTTCCCAGATTTATCTCTCAATGAGTCTGATACTCATGTACAGGAATGCTACTGAATTTTGAGTGTTAGCTTTGTATCAATACCAAATTGAGTTATTAATTTTAAGCATCTTTTGGTAGACTTCTTAGGGTCTTATAGAGTATCATGTCATCTGCAAACAATGTAATTTAGCTTCCTTTTCTGTCCATATTTCTTTTTTTTCCTTCTCTTGTCTGATTGCTCTGGCTAATGTTTCTAAAATTATATTGGACAGGAATGGGGAGAGTGAATATACTTGTCTATTCCTGATTTTAGAGTGAAAGTTTTCAGCTTTCAATCATTTAGTATAATGTTGACAGTTGGTTTGTCATAGATGGCATTTATCAGTTTGAGATGAATTTCCATTCCAATTTTTAAGAACTTTTATCATGAATAGGTGTTGAACTCTGTCAAATTCTTTTTTATACACATAGGGATGATCAGGTAGTTTCTGTTCTGGGTTCTGTTGGTTAGGGTGTTACATTTATTGATTTGTGTATGTTGAACTATCTCTGAATGTCTGGGATAAATCCTACATGGCATGGCGTATCATCTTTTTGATAATCTGCCACACTATGACTGTCAGTATCTTAATGTGGACTTTTACATCTGTCTTCTTCTTTAAGGAAAATGTTTAGTTCTTTTCTAAAAAAACTTGGGTCTCTTTCTGATTTTAGTATTCAGATAATACTTGCTCTCAGGAATGACTTTGGAAGCATTACTTCCCTGCAATTTCATTAAAGAGTTTGAGGAGTAGTGGCACTAGATCTTTTTTACTGTGTAGAATTCAGCAATAAATCCATCAGGTCCTGGGCTTTTGTCAGTAGATAATAATAATAATAATAATAATAATAATAATAATAATAATAATATTTATTATTATTATTTCCTTAATTTCATTAACTGACATTGGATTATTTAGAATTTTTATATCTCCTTGATTCAGTTTTGGTAACTTGGGAATCTGTCCATTTCTTCTGAGTTTTTCATCTCATTATAATACAGGTTTTCGAAGTAGGTATTGATGATCCTTGATTTCTGTAGAAAGTATTGTGATTTTGCCATTTTCCTTCCTAATTGCATGAACTTGGGTTTTTTCCTTCCTTTTTTGGATAATGTTGGCTAAGGGTTTGTCTATTTTATTTAATCTTTGAAAGATCCAGGGCCTTACATGTTAGCTGAAAGGTTTAAGCACCTGCGCAGGCTATCCCAGTCAGGTACAGGGTACAACAGTTCAATCCCCACACTCACCCTTAAGGCAGCCTGAGTCAGTCAAAAACAAAACAAAACAAAAACAAGCAAACAAACAAAAAACGAAGAGACAACTCCTCTATTCAATGATTATTTGTATTATGTTCTTAGTCTCAATTGTATTAATTTTTGCTGTGATCTTTATAATTTCCTCCCTCTTTATGAGCTTTGGGTTTAACTTCCTCACCTTTTACCTAGAAACTGGAGGTTTCACATTAGGTGATTTATTTCACATCAGTCTTTTTCTGATGTGGGAATTCATTGCTACAAATTTCTCTTGTAGGACTGCTGTCATTGCATTCCATATGTTCCTGTATGTTGTATGGGCATTATTACTTAAATATAGGAAATGTCTAATCTGTTTTTAATTTCATCTAGGAAATGATGAAACTTGATTGTTCATTTGGGTCGTTCACAAGAATGTTATTCAATATTCATGTATTTATATAGTTTTTGTGGTTTCTTTCAACATTTATTTCCAATTTTATTGCATTATGATCTGAAATTTCATTGCACTATGATCTGAATGCAATAATTTCAATTCTTTTGCATTTATTTAAGTATGTTCTATCAGCAAGCATATGATCTATTTTACAAAAGGCCCCATGTGTTTCTCAGAAGAATGTGTATTCTATTGTGGGATGGAACTTTCTGTAGATATGTACTAAGTCCATTTGCTGAAAGGCTTGGTTCAGCTCTGATATTTATTTGTTGACTTTTGAGTAGATTGATCTATCTACTTGTGACCATTGGATTCCCCATTAAGATTGTATTAATATTATCTGATTTTTAAATATCTATTAGTGTTTATATAGTTGAGTTTTCCAGTATTTGGTGCATATATGTTTGTGATTGTTATCTATGCCTCTCAGATTATTGCTTTCACAAGTATGTAGTGATTTTCTTTGTCTCCTCTGATAAGTGTTTGCTTGAAATTTACTTTATCTGCAAATAGAATAGCCACTTCTGTGTTTTTGGTTTTGGTTTTGGTTCCAGTCACATGGAGTATTGTTTTCCATCCTTTGACTTTCAGGCTGTAAATTTCTTTTTGAGTTCAGTATGTTTCTTGTATGCAGCATATTGCTGGGTCTTGTTTCCCAATCCATTCTGCCAATCTGTTTCTTTTGACTGGTGCATTCAGACCATTCACACTGATGGCTGTAATGACAGATATCAACTTATCCTTGGCATTATATTATTTTCCTATTCTTGTTTCCATTTCCTTTCCTTCTCTTCCATTTAATTACTTGCCTTGCCTGGTGCATCCTTTATATAAGGGTTCTTGAAATTTTTGTCTTCATTGTCTCCTTACAGAATGTCCTTCAGAACATTCTGGAGTGTTGGTTTGGTGCACATGAATTTCTTCAGGTGTTCTTTATCATGGAAGTATCTTATCTATCTTCCACCCATTTTGAAAGATAACTTTGAGGGCTATATCTATCTGGGTTGGATGTTGTTTTTCTTTAGAGCTTCAAATATTTTGCTCCAAACCCTTAACTTAAAGGTTTGTATTGAGAAGTCTGTTGCGATTCTTATGGACTTCCCTTTATAAGTGACTTGTTTCTTTTCTCAAGCAGCTATCAATATTGTGTTTTTGTGTTGAATTTCTAGAGCCTTGACTATTATATATGTCAGTGTAGTTTTTGTTCTATCATAGCTATTTGAGGTTATATATGGATCACTTTCTTGTAAGCCAAATTACTTTTCCATACTTTTTTCTTTTTTAATTTTATTGAAAATCAATAATTATATAGCATATTAAAAATTGTAGAGAAATATTGAAATGTTACAGTTATAAGATGCAGATAGTGAATTTTAGAGAACTATTTCTGAAATGAATACATACCATGAGATTAATAGATTGCACATTGTAAATAATTTATAAACTTAAATGAATATAACAATAAAAATTGTCTAAAATAAAAATGAAGAATTTACAGATCAGTCAGATAATAGTTCAATCCGTGCCAAAATCAAGAAACTTATTCAGATAATTAGAATTCTCAAAGTAAAAAGGGGTAAGCAATAAATATTTAAAGATTTAAAGTTCTGAATTTAATTGAAATTATAGCACCACATTTCCAAGAAAAATGAACCTTTTGCAGAAGAAATTTGAATAAAATCATACCAAGATACACAAAAATGATATTATCCAAAACTAGTTGTAAAGAAAAAAATCATTAATGCATATACATAAAAAATATTAGCTATACTGGGGACAACCCACTCAGGCCCCACTCCTGTTTCTCTCTCAGGCAGGAGCTTTCTTTCCCCCAGTAAATCTGCTCTGCTCTTAAAAAAATATTAGCTATGGAAGAACAAAATTAAATAGCATATTATTCCACATTATAAAAGAAAAAAGTGCAAGTGGGTCAGAAACTAGACTAATTAATTAAAAGGACTGAAAGAAGAAAAAAAAAATCTCTCCTCACTAAATTTTATAATTCACAAACATACCTTTGAAAACTAAAAGTAAAATATTTTCCAGTTATACAAGCTCAAAATATTCTAATACCTCTGAATGTAGCATATAGAAAATAACAAAGATCATAACCGAGAAGGCAAGAGAAGTTGCTGTATGCTCCTGGGTAAAGAATGAAGGGCTCTCAAAATGGTAGTTACGCAGGACTATGCAAAATATATTAGATGAACCCATTTAAAAGATAATTGAAGATTTCTACAAAACAGTATCAAACTTCTGTCAGGTTATATAGATATGTTTTCATGTGTGTGTGTGTGTGTGTGTGTGTGTGTGTGTGTAAAACACAAGGAATAAGTAATATGAAGTCAATGAAAAATGCAAATATACTTTTAAAGTTTCTAATACTAGAAGAAAATATCATACTATGTCTTACAAATAGATTATAAGTATAAGTCAAAGATACAGTATAAATCTCAAAACAAAAATCAAGATCGAACAATATTCAGAAAATTAAATATTAATTAAAAATTAAATTAAATATTTCAAAACAGTATTACAAAATTAAAATTAAATCATGAGTCCAAATAAGAGGCCAGAATGTTGTGTATCATATGTATGAATCTATGATCAATTCAAAGTGCTTACATAGTATTTGAATAGGTTATCATATACAGCTGGGCGTGGTGGTGCACGCTTGTAATCCCAGCACTTGGGAGGCTGAGGCAGGAGGATCAGTGAGAGTTTGAGACCAGCCTGGGCTACAAAAGTGAGCTCAAGGCCAGCCTGAACTGCATAGCGAGACCCTGACTCAAAAAGACCAAATATATATATATATATATATATATATATATATATATATATATATATACAAAAAAATCAACTAAGAAAAAGTTTTCATCATAGTAAAGAATTACTAAGAATAAAACACAACATAAAGACTGCAATGGCAAATAAATGATCAGTACTTCTAATAGTTGGGATAGGATATTGCACAAAGTTCTAGTATATCATGAACATGGACAGTGTCCATAACACTTACTATTGTCCAGGTGTCACTTGTGAGACTGAGCTACTGCTCTTTATGTGATATCCACCCTGTAGACCCAGAAAGAATCATGACCTATGGGTTCAGGAGAAGTCCATTTGTAGAGTATACTGATGGAAATATTTTGCTACTGTATGCAATAGAATAGAAAGACTGCTTTTGTATACCTCCTTTTCTCCTGTGTTTAATTGTTTGCCCTATTTGGTGGATTCTTTCCATTCTCATTTGTGGAGTTGTGGTCATTTTTATTCCCCTCTAGAATATTTTTCCTATTATTTATTATTATTATTATCAATAGTTAATACATTTTTCCTATTATTAATTATTATTATTATCAATAGTTAATACATTGTATAATGTTCTCTTCATCAGAATTGTTCTGAGTACAAGATGCAGACATGATTTCTTGTCTAAATATCATTAGCACAGATCTTTCTTTTCATTACGCAAAGAGAAAGTAGCTGTATATTTAGTCTAATAACAGCAGTGTATTATCAGCTCATCTGGCATTATTGGAGGCATTGACTTGAGCTTTTTACAATTCTGCATATTATGGCTTTCGTTTTTATACTTCATGGTTAGACTTTTCTGCTGGATTGTAAGACCAAGATAAAGTAAGACCTATGTTATAAAAAAATATGTAACTTTTGTACCTGACAGGGTTAGTCAGATCTCCTTGGAGTTTATCCTGAAACCATGTACTGTAGTTTGCCAAGCTTTTGTCAGTGTCAGCCATCTGAACGAATCACAGCCATTGCTTGACCATTTTGCTCTCTGTGGAAGCCTGAATGTTTTTTCTGTAGGTGACTCTCCTGAGGCACACTGTATGTCATCGATCACTTTGTTCTGTCGCCCCATAATCTCCTTGAACAGGAAATTTGGGACTCAGTATATACGTGAGTTATATGCTGTTACAGTACAGGTTCTTTTATGTCCTGTGCTATCACTAACCTTGAAGGACTAGAGCCAAAACATTGGCTATACTTGTATCCTTTCTTTTTCTCTAATTATTTGGACTGCCAGCTTAAATTGTTAACTATCCAGAAGAGAAGTTTAATATTTTTCCATACAACTTATGCTCTTGAGCTTAACATCACAATCTTTCTAAATATCAAACACCTTAGACACAACATGAAACAGATATTTTCTATTAATTGTTGATATTCTAAACTTTAACACCCCTATAGGATGTAAAATAAAGAACAATCACACATTATTACACAGATATTTATGAACTTAACCATTTATGAAATTGTAGCACTACGCTACACTACACTTTTCTCCTTGTCTCATATTCGCTTTTATTACCTTTCTTTCTTTCTTTTTATTTTTAAGCAAACATTTACTTGAGAAAGAGAGTATAGCAATAATTGATATGACATTAGAAGAAGTGCATAATTAGAAGACCAGAATGATAGGTATTCTAAGCATGGTTTTAGTATTATATGTTGCTATCCTCAGTGTATTTGCTTGGTTCGCAGATAACAACAGTACATATAGTTAGTTAGTGTGTAAATTCTACCAATTACCTGCTAGTTTCAAAAACCTGTTGAAGATTTTTAGGACCATTGTCTTAATCATCTTTTGTATATAAATGCATGGTTTTGACCCTACCATGTTTCCTAATTTTTCTCCTAGCTCTCTCTTCTTTGTTTAATCCTTAAGTTCTAACTTTCCACTTAATTATATTATACCTTTCCATTTTTATTTCTTTTTAGTTCCTGTATTAGAGAGACTATATGATATTTACACATGCAGGTCTGGTTTATTTCACTTATAAGTATATGTTCAAGATACATCCACTTATATATGAAGGCTTTGAGTTAGAATGAGTGTAGTAATCTCTGTAGTGTTGACTTTGTCATCATGAAATTCTTTAGTTGTTCTTTGCCATGGGAGTATTGCACTTCTCCATTATACTTGAAAGAGAGTTTTGCAGGATATATCAGTCTGGGTTGGAATTTGTTTTCTTGCAAGACGAAGTACTTTGCTACATGCTCTTCTTGACATGATAGTTTGTGAAGAGAAATTTGCCATTATTCTGATGGGTTTTCCTTTAAATGTGATCTGTTTCTTTTCTCTAGTAGATTTTTTTTTTTTTTTTGAGACAGGGTTTCGCTATGCAGGTGAGGCTGGTCCTGAGCTCACTTTTGTAGCCCAGGCTGGTCTCGAACTCACACCAATCCTCCTGCCTCAGCCTCCCGAGTGCTGGGATTACAGGCGTGAGCCACCACGCCCGGCCTCTAGTGGATTTTAGTATACTATTCCTGTGCAGAATTTCTGGGATCTTGATTATTATATGTCTTGGTGTGGCTTTAATTGGGTTGATGTTATCTGGAGCTGTATATGCTTCCGTTACCTGAATGCCAAATTGTTTCCTCATATTTGGGAAGTTTTCTGCTATTAATTCTGCCCGTATTCTTTTTACATCCCTTCTATTGACTCCTTATTTCTCATTGGTGCCTATTAATCTTATGTTTTTCATCTTTGCATAATCTTGCAGATGTTGAATTATTTTTTCCTGCATCCTAGTTGTTTCTAAGAGATCTTTTCTTACCTTTTCACTAGCTGCAATGGTGTCTTTAAGGTCTGAAAGTCTATGTTCATTTTCATTCAAATGGTTTTGCCAGCTTGTGATTGGGGTTTTAATTTCCTGTATAGCACTGTGCATCTGGCATACTATTGCTTTCCTATGTGGCTCATTCAAGGATTCCATCATTTTTCTATTTCCTATTTTTTTAATCAGTGTCTTCTTTAGAAGCACTTAGTACTTTCATTATAGTTATCATTTCTTTTTTTACTTCAAAAATTATTTCCAGTCTGATTTTCTCTATTCCTTTCTGCAGCTGTTTCTTTATTTTAGATGCTATTATTTCGGAGATTTCAGGTGTGCGATTTCTAATTTCTTCTATGCTATTGTCTTCTGCATTTGTTCTGGGTGGGCTCAGGGCCCGAGAATGCATTTTTTCTTTCTTTGTCATTTTGTATAGCACTGTCTTCTGATCTTTGGTGTAGAGCTTTAATATAGTTATTATCTTAGCACCAGGTCCAGATCTACCAAGTTCAAACTCATCCGGGTGGGTGACTTGGGTCTGGCTGCTGTGCTCCACTTCTTCCTGCTGCAGCCCTTGGAGGTGAACCTGCTATGCCTATCTGGCAAGATGTTTTGTTCCTGGATCAGTTGAGTGAGTCTTGCCTCTAGAATCACTGTAGGGAGTTCTGCCCCAGTTTTCTACACAGGGCCTGAGTGATTGATGAAGTTCCACTCACACACCAGGCCTGACCTCTGGTCTGAATGAGGATCTGGCAGGCCCCAGGTGGTCCCACTCACGTTCTGGGCCTGAGTTCAAATTACTTTTCCATACCTGAGAAGTTTCTGGCTATTACTTCCGTGATCAATTTTTTATGGCATTTATACTATGTTCTGATGTTTTCATTGATTCCAGTTAATCCTACTCTATTATTTTTACATCATCTAGCAACTATTAGATTGATTTTTATGGTTCCTTGCTATTATTAATGGTACTTTCATTTGATAATCATCAACCACAACCCTGCCTTCTAGAGCTGATATTTTATCTTTGCATTGGTTGATTCTGCTGCATATACTTTTAATAGATTTATTAACCTCCTGGAATCTATTTGAATCTGTTTTATAATATCCATTTGTTCCCAGTATTGGTCATTGCTGCCTTCCCTGTCTTTCCTTAGCTCCTCTATTTTTTTATTTATATCTACTTTAGTTTCACCAATTATTTCCTTCATTATGGTCATTATGTCTTTAGTTACTTATGTAATTATTTCTACTTTGGTTTTGTTTAGGGAATTATTCATCTGTTTTGCTACTTCTGCTATTACCATTTCAGAAAATTTACTGGGTATCTTTTGGTTTCTTCTACCTCATTCTTTCTTGAATTTTCCTTGGGTGAAATGGGGATTATGGGTTACATCTTGCTTCCATGTTTTCTCGTTTTCTATTCTTTAAATATTTTTTCTGTGTTGAGACATGTAAATTGCTTATGTTAGATAGAATTACCACTGTTACCAAGACTTCTTAAGGAAAGGATTGCTTTTTAGACATGTTTTCTAGGTATAACTGCTTTCTGTCCCAGTATTCTGCCTCTTCTATTCATTAAGGATGAAGGATTTCAGCTTGTTTGACCTAGTACCCATTTCATATATCCTATAGCACTCTGGCTTATATCTCTTGTTGGTTTCCCCATGGCTCCTTTGTCTTGCTAAACCAGTCACTGTGGGAGTTTAACACTGGAAGCCCTAAGATGAAGCCAACCTGCAGCTGCTCTGGGTCCTGGGTTCATTTAGGCCCCCCATGAAATGGCATATAACTAAACATCTCTCCAGACTATATGAAAAACCATGGACTGGAGTCACTCAGCTGCTTGTAGTGCAGGGCATCTACAGCTCCACTCCACTGCTGTGTTTCTCCCTGGAGTTTCCTGGAGTCACCTGTGTCTTTACTATGTCTCTATTGATAAAATTTTCCTTTCTCTTGATTCAACCAAGGAATCACGACAAAGGTAAAGATTTTTCTCTTCCTTTTTCTGCTTTGTGTTCTGATTGTTTAATTTCTCTGTAGTCACCCATTTTCCATTCACATATTTTTTGGTCCTAGGGAGTCGCCTCCCTCCTTTTTTTCCGTCAAGTTGTCATTTTCTAGAGTCTGAATTCTGAATGTTAGTAAGGCTGATTTATTGTTCCAACATCTTCCTGGAAGTCACAATCTTATTTTTATTTTTTTTTAATTTAATTTTATTTATTTTCTTTTCAATTCTTTTATTGTTTAAATTTAACAATGGTTATATTACATATTTTCATCATCGGATCAGTTTAGATTAATACATATAGGTATATAAGATTGATCAAACAACTAAACATTAAACTTTCTAAATCCACATTACTTTTTTTTTTTCTTTTCCCCCTTTTTTTCTTTGAAAGTTGACATATTGCATATTGTCCTCAC
>PVJA010016168.1:0-43933 GCA_004027025.1 Myocastor coypus
AAAAAAAAAAAATTTAAAAAAAAAAAAAAAAGAATTACAAGAAACGGATATGGCTTCATCAACAGGAATGACACCAAGGAAGATGTATTTGTACACCAGACTGCCATAAAGAAGAATAACCCCAGGAAGTACCTTCGCAGTGTAGGAGATGGAGAGACTGTGGAGTTTGATGTTATTGAAGGAGAAAAGGGTGCGGAGGCAGCAAATGTTACAGGCCCTGGTGGAGTTCCAGTTCAAGGCAGTAAACACGCAGCAGACCATAACCATTGCAGACGCTATCCACGTCGTAGGGGTCCTCCACGCAATCACCAGCAGAATTACCAGAGAATAATGAGAGTGGGGAAAAGAATGAGGGATCGGAGAGCGCTCCCGAAGGCCAGGCCCAACAACGCCGGCCCTACCGCAGGCGAAGGTTCCCACCTCACTACATGCGGAGACCCTGTGGGCGTCGACCACAGGATTCCAACCCTCCTGTGCAAGGAGAAGTGATGGAGGTGTGCTGACAACCAGGGTGCAGGTGAACAAGGTAGACAAGTGAGGCAGAATATGTATCGAGGTTATAGACCACGATTACACAGGGGCCCTCCTCGCCCAAGGCAGCCTAGAGAGGATGGCAATGAAGAAGATAAGGAAAATCAAGGAGATGAGACCCAAGGTCAGCAGCCACCTCAATGTCGGTACCGTCGCAACTTCAATTACCGACACAGTCACCCAGAGAACCCTAAACCACAAGACGGCAAAGAGACAAAAGCAGCCGATCCACCGGCTGAGAATTCGTCTGCTCCCGAGGCTGAGCAGGGCGGGGCTGACTAAATGTCTGCTTAACATCTCTAACATCATCCAGTTTAGTCATCCAGCAAGAAAGAAACGAATAGGAAATTCCAGCAATAAGGAATGAACAAAAGATTGGAACTGAAGACCTTAAGTGCTTGCTTTTTGCCTGTTGACCAGATAACTAGAACTATCTGCATTATCTATGCAGCATGGGGTTTTTATTATTTTTACCTAAAGACGTCTCTTTTTGGTAATGACAAACATGTTTTTGTTTTTTTTGTTTTTTTTTAAAGCCTGGTTTTTCTCAATACACCTTTAAAGGTTTTTAAATTGTTTCATATCTGGTCAAGTTGAGATTTTTAAGAACTTCATTTTTAATTTGTGATAAAAGTTTACAACTTGATTTTTTCAAAAAAAAAAAAAAGTCAACAAACTGCAAGCACCTGTTAATAAAGGTCTTAAATAAACAAACAAAAAAAAAAGTGGCATCAAATTTAGGGGATAAAAGTAAACACCAGGGCTGTGTAGCCACTGTGGCCAAAGCTCTCCTGATTGTGTGAAACCCTTGGTTTCAGGTGACATAGATCCAACCCAGCTTGGCTTAGGCAGCTTGGAGCGTGCTCCTCAGCCTGCCAGGCAGGTGTGGAGCTCTGCCATGCTGGAGGCTAAATTGTCTCTCCTGCCCTGGCATGCAGCCTTCACAAGGCAGCCAGCATAGATAGCAGGCTCCTGCTCATACCAGCTGTGGATAACAAGCTAAAAACCCAGAACCGCATCCCTCCTAGGGTTCCAGGCAGTGGCCTGGAAGCAGTCTCATGTCCTGACCTGGGTCAGTACTAACACGCTGGCTAATTACTCCACTAGGTGAGCAGAGGCCTCCGAACTCCTCCTAGTTACGCTTGTTACTGCAACAAGAGGGACAAGAGAGGTGCCTTTCTAAGCCCGTGCAGTCGCAAGGGGGCTTGTGACAGTCAGAAGCCAGAAGCTGTGTCTCTGTACTGCGGTCACCATGGGCCGCTATATTTTCCATCCCTCTGCAGAGGATTCCCATTAGTAACCACTGAAGCATACAGCTTCTACAGACACTATAGAAGGACAATGACCAGGCCCTGAGGAGAAGGCAGATCTGTGAGCATTTGCACCCTGCAAGCTGGTCATTTGATGGCCAAATCTATGCCTGTCTAACTGGTGTTAGCTATCTCTGTTTCTTTACACCAGACTCTGTCATCCAGATTCCAGCCCAATAATCTATAGCAAGAATATCAGCAAAAATGGTCTGACATCCTTGATTTGGTGCCATTTGTACCGTTTACCCTCTTTGATTTCTAGGCAGTGGTCACTTCAATGCCTTACAGCCAGCACAGTATTTCATATTCATCCCCTGAGCACCCTGCCCAGTAAAGAACAGCTCTGTGACTTTGTGTTTCCCTCTGAAATACACGAGATGACTTTGAACTGAAGGAAACAGAGAGCATCACACGTGGCTCCCCAGCAGATAGGGCCTTCAAGGTCCAAATTTCTCGCTGGGCCTCCACATCCTCAGTGGCATTTTCCACCCCAAATGCTTCCCAGTGACTGTCTCCATGCACAAGGCTCCCTGATGCCTGGAGCTCCTGAGTCAGCCAGGCAGGGCTCAGCACTACTCTGATCTGAGAAGAGCAGCATTGCTGGCTTCTGTCTTCCTAGGTTCTAACCCTGAGGCCCAGCTGGTGTGCTGCAAGCAGGCTGGCCATGGGAGACCAAAGGCGAAGTGAGGCTTAAGCGGCCTCCTCAGCGGACACCAAAGAGAATGTCAAGACCTGAGCTTAGCTGTTCACCTGAGCATGTCCTGGAAAGCCGGTGAACCCATGCTACTTTAATTACCTGTACCTTGTGTGGTTGAATAGAAGGGGGATGAGCCAGAGGCTCAGGCTCCTCTGCCCTGGAGGCCAGAGGTCCTGGCTGCTCCCTTGTTAGACTCTGTGCCTCTGTCATTCCTCCCCATTTACCCCTAGAGCTGGAGGAATAACAGGACTAGGTCACCTCAAGCCACTCCTGAGAGGGAGGAAAGGTTGAAGATGTGGCCTGGCACCTGGAGCAGGGTTGTGGACCGGCAGCACAGATCTCTGAGAGGCTGCAGAGAGCCAGCTTTCTCCCATAGGCCTGCTGGGGTGGGGCATGCTCAGAGGACTCAGCTTGTTTTTGCTTTTCCCTGGAGAATGGCTGAACCAGCAGAGGCTGCTGGCAGGTTCTTAGCTTTTGCCAGTCCTAGTAATACTACAGGGCGCTGAGCGCTTCTCTGAGGGGCACTGCCAGAGGACTTCTCCACGGAAATCTGTTCTTCAGAGCCAGGGCAGTCATGTGCAGAAAGGGAGATGGGTGCGGGCCGGATGTCCGCTGTCCGCACTGCAGGGAGGAGAACGTTAGAATGCTTTCTACACGCAGAGCTCCACGTGGGCCCAAGATGGTGCCAGCCAATTTCCCCAAATCATCAATGAAGCTTTAAGTTGGAAAAATCTAAGTACTATGGCTTGGCTGAAGGAGGCCATGGTCAACCAGCAGGATAGAGGGGTAACAGTGCAGGCACACAAGGGTCCCTCAGTGCAGACACGTGTGGAACAGAGCTGTGAGTGACCACATCAGCACAGCCTCCAGGCAGAGGTGCTCTCTGCTCGCTGCTCATCCTCCTGGAACCACAGGGCCTTGGCCAGCAACCGGAACCTAACATCCTGCCTGCAGCACAGCAGAGCATCTGAGAGTTTAGCAAAGATTTTGTTGGCATAAAGAAGAACTCAAGTTCTGGAGTTAGATCCTTGGTGGCTGAGCTGCAGGGAGAAACTACTACCTACGCTGATCTGTGAGTGATGAAGACCACAAGGCTCTCACTCATGGCTTTCATGAACATCTGACTCCCTTAAAGTGGCTTTGATATGGACGTGCCCAGCATCACGCTACTGTAACATGACCTTGTAAAGCTCATGTGGTCTTCCATAATTGTTTCAACTTTACAAAAGGGACATTGGGGCTTAAGGGTGATTTTCCCCTGCTCAGAAGTGACAAGAGAAGGAAATGCCAGTAGAGGGGCTCAAACCCCTCTCAGACTGCATTCGCCACACTCCCAGGATTGGAAGGAGGTCACTAGAAAGGAGTTGTTGTCCACATCCCATAGACTCCATTTTCCTTCACCCCACTGCACTGTGTGGAGGAAACGGATGACTAAAGCCATCTTTAAGATGATTTGTCCAGCAAGGACAATGACGCTGTCTCCTGTCAACCCTGTTGGAGAGGTACATGGAGATCTGTTCACCAAGCAAGACAGGCAAGGCCTGGCAGTGTCACAAAATGGGATGATGGGCTCCACTTCACTGTCATCCTGGGCTCTAGCCACTCAGCAGGTGGCAGAATAACAAAGTGACCTCAACTCAGTGTGGAAACTTGAGCCATTAGAGCTTATTTCAATTTTCCACTGGAAAAACAATTTAAAAATTCACTGAGCAGCAAATTCTCTGCATCTACTAGGTAAAACTCTAGTTTTTCTTCTGTGGGCTTTTACAATATTTTTTGAATATATTCTCAAGCCACTACTTTTTATCAAAGGTTTCCTTATATCTAGGAAAGGTTTGCAACATGGCTCCCAGAGATATCTTTCTGGCCATCAGAACAGGGTCTCTTGTGGGATGTGGGTCTCTGTAAATGTAATTAAAGTAAGGCTCTTTAGTATAAGATTATCCTGGATTAGTGTGGGGCTTTCTAGGAGTCAGAATAGGGTAGACACAGGAGGAGACGGCGTGGGAAGTCAGTTGGAAGCAAGAAACACACAGAGTAATAGAAGCCGGAGGGAACCAGAAAGGGCTGTCCCCAAGAAATAGAGAGGTGGGGACATGCCGCACTCCCCATCATTTCTCCAGTGCGTCTGTCCTCCCCGAGTGTGGAAGAATAAATCCCTATTGCTTGAAGCTACCCTGTTTGGGCAATTTATTACAATAGCCGCAGGAAACTAGGATGCATCTCTAATGCTGTGCCTTCAATGGCAGGGGTCCATGAGAGGATGAAGGCAGGAAGGACAGTGACAGGAATAAAAATTAGAGCAAATGGATTTGGTAAGTTTATCCAAGGGTACAATTCTGCAGTTTATTCTTTTTTTTTTTTTTTTTGTCTTTTTGAGACAGGGTCTCGCTATGCAGTTCAGGCTAGCCTTGAGCTCACTTTTGTAGCCCAGGCTGGTCTCGAACTCACACCGATCCTCCTGCCTCAGCCTCCCAAGTGCTGGGATTACAGGCGTGAGCCACCACGCCCGGCTGCAGTTTATTCTTGTGTATTTTGCCTATGTCTTACCACCCTGAGTGATTCTTCTGACGCACATACGGGCGAGGCACAAGGCTCATTTGTGAACAATTGGTAGCAAGACTATTCCAAGGCAAGCTGAAGGGACTATAATGCAAGACCTCACTGGAAATTTTTCTGCACTGATCTTTTAATTTCTTCTGTGGAACTGCCTCCCACACACAAACACACACTATGCCTGCCCAAGGCACACTTGTAACCTAGGATGTCGGTGACTTAGGGAATTAGGGACAGGAAGGGACATGGCTGTCCTCAGCTCCACTGTTACTCACATGCATACAGCGAAAGCACCACGGGATGCAGAAGAAAAGAAAGCTTAAAAGAAAAACCAATGGTGGGGCTGGCAAGATGGCTCAGCGGGCTAAAGCACCTGCTTAGGCAAGCTTAGGCAACTGCAGGGAACGTGGTTCAATCCCCAAACAATTCATGGTACCTAAGAAGCAAACACTGTCCTTTGAGAACATGGCTGTTGTTGTGCTTTGAACCTAGGTGTCCTTTGAAAGCCTTGTGCAGTCATGTGGTATCTTCTACCATTTGTGATTAATTCATGATCCAGTGTTGGGATTATGGGTATGAGTGAATGCCTTGGGGCAGATACCTCTGCCTTACATTGTAAGGAGGGAGAGAGGCTCTTTAGCTGCTGGAGCTGCTGCTTTTCTCTTTGCTCTCTTTGCTCTTTGCTGCTGCCACCATGAATGGCTGCCCTCTGCCATGTGCCAGTCTGTCTTGGAGCCAGCTGAGTATGGACTGAAACCTCCACTAACTGTCAGAGAAATAAAACCTTTCCTTCCTTCATTTTGGGTGCAGTACAGTCACCTGGACTAACCATTGATTGTTCACATAACTTCGTTTGAATACCTTAGTGGCCTTTAGTTATATCCTTGGAAAGTAGGCTATTCTACAGGAAAGATCATTTTACAATGCGATATATTTTATATTTCAGTGACTTTGTTTTCTCAAGCCTGGATCACTTTAACAGAAAACAGTGTTAATGTTATTCAGTTTGTTTTAACATAAACCTAGGACAAAGAATGAAAATTACCTGTGGTTCTTTTGGACAGCTGAGGTAAGGTAAGGAAGAAAGTGCTTCAAACGTTGTCTTCCTCTGAAATGAATCAATGACTGCATCTCTCATTGAGTTTTCTTCAAATTCCACATTCTAAGAAAGATGGGATAAAGATAAAACTGAGAGAAAGAAACAAAGAATTTCAACAATAATGATGTTGCAGCAGAGAAGTCAAGAATGACTCACTACCTATTTTCACATTTATACATTTATGAAATGGTTTTATAGGGAATTCAATAACTTGCATAAATGGTAACTTCAGGCTTTCCTTGGTAATGTCATGTTAAATAATTATGTCATAAAATATAGGAAAAGCGCATACACTCTCATAGAAGAAATAAATATTTCAGTAAGGGCTACCCAGATAGGTTAGCAGAATAAAGTGTCTGCTTAGGCAGGCACAGGGACCAGGGTTCAATGCCCTGATGTGCCATGCCAGCTATGCCCCTGGGGAGCACTGAGACAGCGACTGAGATGGGGTATGGTGGCAAGTGCCTATAATCCCAGCACTTGGGAGGCTGAAAACAGGAAGACCACTATGTGTCTGATCTGTGTAGTAAGAACCTGTATACTCTATCCTAAATACAAAAAAAAAAAAAAATATTTCAGTGGCTACTATGCTACAAAGATCTTGATTATTGGCTCAGTCATAGGCTCTTTGGTTGTTATTACTGGAAAGCTATAAAGAAAATCCTGTGAAATTAGCCAGCAAAAGGAAACTGAAAAATAGTTTGAATCAAGCATTAAGAATCACAAATTTTCCAGTTACATTGATTTACAGTAGATATTGGCCCATAAATCCCATGCTTTGAAATATATACTTGACCCTAGAGGATTATATTTATATGTTTCACATTTATTTCATCTTTATCATACATGAATAAAATGGACCCAAAGACAGTCATTCTCTGCATCAGTAATCAGCAACGAAAGCCTCTTTGGCACTTATACATGAAGGGCTCTGTTGATGCCCAGTGTTCTTACAAACCTTACTTAATAAAGATCAAGTCATTTCTATGACATATAAAGTAGAAGTTATTTACCAACATCAAAGTGTTTCTTAGGTCAATTATAACACATTGTCATCTATCACGATGGGTTGTTTTCACAGCTCAGCATCCAAGATGTTCACTGTCCTCCTCTCAAGAATGTGCATTGCATTTTAACTGGTAGAGTTTTTTCTGTAACAGTGAAATATTGAACAGCAATTTAGTTTTAGGAGCTGAGAATGTGGCTCGTGGGGAAAGTTCCTGCCTTGTATGCGCAAGGTCCTGGGTTTGATACCCAGCACTGAAAAAAAAAAGTAGTATATTTTAAATAATAGTGTTTTTTAATTTCTGTGAAAATGAGGTCTTCAGGACTTTCCTTATTTCTACCAGTTCATGGAGCTCAGAAGGCAATGCGGAAGCATACTGAATAGAGCACTGCAGGAGCAAATTCTGGTGCTGTCCTTGGCTATGATTTTTGTATGAAAAATTTGTCTAAAATTTACTTTCTCATAATATGAAAGGTTAAGGGACTCAATGAATGAAATAAATAAAGATATTTTGACTCTACAGATATATAAAATGTATCAGCTTCTGTAACTTATGAAAAATACTTAATTTGGCAACATGTATACTCAAATAGAAAATTTAAAGCTCCCATAATAAATATATAAAAATAGGAGGAGCAATAGTGAGAAGGATGGATGGCTCCCACTGCCCTGGTCTTCTGTGGGGCCTCCTGGATTTCTTCCCCAGGAGGCTGGCTGAAAGGTTGCAGGGGAAACAGCGGCCACATCTTCTCCAGATGATGAGATTCCCTCAAGCACTGCGGTCCCCAGTCGCTGTATTCCCCTGCAGATACCATGGGAGACAGGTGCCATGGTGCTGGAGCAGCTCTGCCTTGGGAATGCTTCCAACACTCTGGCTTATCCCTGAGGTGTTAAGAGAGCCATCTTGGTAGCTACAGCCAATTTAGAGGACATTCCTTCTGACCTCTAATCATGCTGGTGTGATTCCCACTGTTGGCATGAAGAAGTGTAGCATTTCAACTGCGAGGTGTGTTTAGAAAATGAGCTCTGCCCAAGGTTTTCACAGTGGTAGATACATTGTGTCAAACTGAGAAGTTAAAGGCTTAACTAGGATGACCATATGCAATGTGTTCATTATTGTGATTGTTCTACTAACGAGTTTTGAAACTATCTCATTGTTATTTCTTTCTCATTAAAATTAACAAAATTTTTTTTAAAAAACTTCACTACACCATCAGTTCAACAATTCTATACCCTAGGATGTGAAGGTCTTACCCTAGAATGACTCAACACTTAAGGATATAAAAGGGAATCAAAGGAGGATATGTTTTAGTTACTTTTCACTCGTTGCTGGGACAAATACCCAACACCCAAAATGAAGGAAGGAAAGGTTATTAGCTCACAGTTACTGGAGGTTTCAGTTCATACTTGGCTGGATCCAAGGCAAAGAGGCACATGGCAGAGGGCAGCAGCAGTTCATGGCTGCAGAACAGCGACAATATGATGACAGAGGCAGCCAAGCAAACAAGGCAGCAGAGCAACAGTGTGAGTTTCTCTCTCTTTTTAAATTACATCAGGCTCTCTGTCTCAGCCTATCAGCCTTACACTATGACCATAATCCCAGAAGTACTTAAAACACATAATCCCAGGGATCGTGGGTCAAGTCTCAAACTCTAGATCAGTACTAAATCACATAATCCTACTGGATCATGGATCAAGTCTCAATCTATAGAAGTCCCTGCCCTATGACTGCATGAGGCTTTAGGGGGACAACTAGACATAAACCATAACAGGATGGATTGTTCCATTTCCTCAGAGCAGCTCCAGTCTTTACAGTGAGTTTGCATGTTGTCTACTGGCTTCTAGCGCAGAGTTTTTGGCTTCCACCTTGAATCCTTCAGTCTCCTGGTGCAGACTCAATAGCCTTCCTTTGAAGATCCATTGGCCTCCGGATATGGACTTGCACAAAGCATTACAGTGACTTCCAGATCTTGGACTGAATCCTTCAGTCTCCAATGTGCAAATGTCTTCTGCATGTATTTTCTTTTGTATACAGCAGCAAAATATTTCCATCAGCATATTCTACAAATGGACTTCTCCTGAATCCTATGGGTCATGATTCTGTCTGGGTCTACAGGATGGATATCAAGGAAATAGCAGTAGTTCAGTCCCCCAAGTGACACGTGGCCACCAGTAAATGTCATGAACATTGTCCATTTCCATAACATACTAGAACTTAGTGTGATATTCTATTCTCACACTATGAGAAGTGCTACTCATATATTTGCCATTCCAGTCTTTATGTTATGTTTTATTCTTAGTAATTCTTTAGGGCTGGGGAGATAGCTCAGTAGAATAAGTGCTTGCCTGGTACACACAAGGGCCTGAGTTCAATCCTCAGTTCTGGAAAAAAAGTAAAAAGTAATTCTTTACTATCATGAAAACTTTTTCTTAGTTGATATTTTTGTATTTGTTAACCTATTGAAATAGTATATGAGTACTCTGAATTGATCACAGATTAGTACATATGATACACAACATTCTAGCCTCTTAGTTGGATACACAATTTAATTTAATTTTGAAACATATTTTGAAATATTTTATTTAATTGTTAATTAATTAATAATTAATTTTCTGAATATTTTTAATTTAATTTTTTTATGACTTATATGATATCTTTGACTTATAATCTACTTATAAGACATGGTATAATATTTTCTCCTAGTAGTAGAAAGTTTTAAAAGTGTATTTCCATTTTCTTTTTTTTTTCACATTGATCAATAGATGAGCATTTTATTTATAAAGCTTTTTGCCATCGATAAAATTTTCAAAATACAGAAAATAAGTTGGAGATAGCTAATATTTACTCCTTATTTGGCTTCCCAGAGACAAGAGCTTCCAGGTGTCCCACCCCTCACCTTTGGTGTAATTACTGTAGATTGTTGTTATTGTTGTTGTCTTCATAGTAGTTGTTCAGAGTACAAGATACAGACATGATAACTTTACTAAACACTATTGGTACAAGTATTTCTTCTCATTGAGCTAAGAGAATGTAGTTGTATACATAGAGCAATATTCCATAATAGTAGTGGGTTATCAGCAGAACTGGCAATGTCAGAAACTGTTAACTTGAGCCTTTTACAGCTCAGCATACTAATCTGGCTTCACTTTTTAGGCCTTGTGGTTAAACTTTTCTGCTGGGTGGTTAAGTTCAAGTTAAGCAAGACCTATATAATAAAACATGGAACTTTCATATATGAAAAGGTACATATGAATTTGACTGAAGTCAACACTTCCATGATCTGGATGTCTTAGTTGCTTTCACTTTGTTGAAAAAAAAAATGCCCAATAATCACAAGTTAAAGGCAGAGAGGCTTCTTGTGAGCTCAGAGTTTCATCTCACTGTCAACTGGTTCCAAGGCAGGGCAGGATGGCAGAAAGGCATGATAGGGTAGAAACAGTCCATAGCAGGGTGGCAGAAAGCAGGAAGCAGCCAGCTCCGCTTGACTTACATCCCATCCAAGCTACAAGTCTATTGGTGGTATGGCCTAGGTAAGGATTCTGTCTCCAGTGAATTCATTCAGCCAACTCAAATTTATAATGATCAAATCTGTGATCTGAGCAAGTTACCACACACCCATAATCCATATGTATGCAGCCTAGGTCCACCTACATCTGGAAAGCCCCACCTATGAGTACGTGTGGCTTTGGGCAGAATAAGTTGGTACAAGCAATAACAGTGAGAAAGGCTGGCCATAATCTTTGACATGGCATCTTCTCTTACATGATATCTACTTTAGAAAGAAGGCCTATTATCCTCAAACATGAAAGGCTATGGGTATTAACAGTCTAAATCAATTAAAGAATGATTGTTGTCTAGCAATTTTTCCATGTCTTGAGCAGAAATTAATTGCTCAAATTAGAATGCATCTCTGTCCAGTGGAGGAGGATCACACTGTATGAGTAAGTAGCTTTCATCTGGGAGCCCAGTCCTCAAACTCCCTGCTCCATTATTTGCTCTATACAAAATCTTGCCCAAACCTCAAATCCTGTATAGGTCCTTATCAGTTTTTTCTGTGTTCTGCCTATATTCCTTCTGCTAATGGGCATCTTTTCTACTCATTATACTGGCTCTTTTGCATGCCTGTAAACCTCAGCCTTTCACCTATAATTGTGGCTTCAGTGGGCATCCACAGAACCACATAAACATCATACCTTCCTGGGAGCCCCGCACAGAGTGCTATCATCATAGGATGTATTAGTTTTCTTTCCATCCCTGAGATGCAGTACCTGATACCCATCACTTAATGGAGGACAACTTAAACTTAACTCACAGTCTTCTGAGAACTTGGTCTATGATGGGCTGGCTCCAGGGTGGGAACATGCTGGAGGTGATGGTGGAGCATAGATGCTTAGCTCATGGTGGGCAGGAAGCAGAAAGGAGGCAGTGCCAGAGAAGAGTAGATGCGTGCTCAGATAGAGATGCTAAGGCCACACCTCTCTGCCTCACCTGCAAATACCAGAACTGTGCTCCAGAAATCCCCTTGGCACATCTCAAGGCAGCCAAGATGCTACAATATAGCATAGTTGGTCAAAGTCCAAGTTTTCTGCCTTCTAATCATAAAGAATTTGAAAACAAGCCATAGTTTCTATGGCTATGAAACTTTCGATAGTTGGCAAGTAAATCTAGAAGCAACTCATCTTCACACCCTTACTTCCTACTGTGTGATTTTATAGGCCCTTCTCCATAGTACAGCCTCAGTGAATGAGACTCTTCATGCTGAGGATCCCTGTTGGACTCAGCTTTAGGCTAAAGATCCTTGGAAGAACCGACTCCTCTGTCTCCTGCCACCACCACACACTGCAAAGTAACTCATCATAAGGGATGTAAAAATGTAAAAGTTACCCAATTGCTAATGGCCAATTATACTTTTAAATTAAAAAATTCCAATTCCCAGCCCAATTGGGATTTCAAGTGCCATCTACTTTCAACTCACCTAAAAGTTTGATAGCTAGCTACTTTTCATTAGATATAAACAGCAGAAGTCCCTAATAACAAATTAATCTTGTCTTTCTTCACACATTTCCTCAGAAATTCAATTCTCATGCAAGGGAAAAATAAGTCCAAGGAAGTTATTATGTTTAAATTACTCATGGATGCAAGAACCCACTGTGTAATTAAATGATTTCATGATTTAATTTTTTAAAGAATACAAAAAGTTTTTTAAAAAAGCATTACAAACAATGCAAAATTTAATTAAACAAAGTAATAGGAATTCAACATTGTTTTGTCTTAATTTGGACCAAACCCCTATTGATGAGCTTTGTTCTTGTCAGATTATGTCAGAGTGTATGGTTTAGTCACACAGAACAAATTAACACAAAAGGTGATGATCTTATTCCAGTTTCCTCCAGTAGGATGAGAGGTACATTTGGAAACTAAGATCATGATCAACTCCTCATTGACTCTCATGGTTATGTTTGCTCGCTTTTCAGTTGTCTGTTCTAGTTGGTGAAGTCCGTAACCTTTAACAACTCTCCCATCAGAAGAAAATTTAGAGAGATTTAAAATGTTTGGTAAAGGTTAAATGTAAATTTAGTTATCTCAAGTCTTTCTTAATTGCCACTTTCCCATTGTTACTATATTCCTTAAATATCTGCTCAATTGTCACACTGCCAATGTGAGACAAGCTTTAGCAAGAAAACATATTTTTTTTAACTGCAAAGGAATTTTAAAAAAAAATTATAGTTTGAAAAACTAGATCACACACTCTTGTCTCATTAGTTGATCTGATGAAAACTGATAGCACGCATGCAGGCCTGGGAATAATGGCCCAGCCGACAAGCTCCGGAAAGGGTGAAGGCAAATGATCCAGTCACAGGGATGAAAGTTCTCAAAAGCTAAGCGCTAGGTTTCTTTACACACTTCACAGGTTATGAGGCTCATGGACAGATGCGCCAACTCACCTTGATGTATATATTCACTACATGTTTCAAACACCTGCTGCTGCTGCTATCTCCTACCAATACAGAGAAATAAAATCCCCAGCAATGTACCAGAAAGTTTAAATGAGCACATCATGATGAACAGACTCAGAAGGGACCAGATTGGACAAAAGGTACCCAACCTTTGGATATCAAGACCCAAACCATTAATGGAAAGTGATGCGTTCCTTAGAAGACTTGTGAATATAACTGGCCTACAGGATGGTGCTACATAACCTGTGTTGGGCATGTTATGTGCTTTTCTTTGAAGATATAAGATGGTAATGTATGAGTTGCTTATTCAGTCTAATTCTCAGTATTCAGGCACAGTTGCAGCATTGGTGCTTTGCAATAAGTGGGTGAGCATTGGGGTTGCAGTCTTCGCTCTTGATCTCTAACTGCTATGACATTGCTGGTCTACAGCAAACAGCATATTCCAATAGAAATTATAAATAGGAAACAAAATATTGAGTTAAAAGACAGAAATGTTATTAGGATAAATTATAGGCTGGAAATCTAAGCAAGATGTTTCTACATGTATTAATGAATATTACAAATTTTTGGCAGAATTTTTGAGAAATTATATAACTTGGTGCAGCTAACAAAAATAACTAAGTTTTTTTAAAAAATATGTCTTAGTTATTGCAGTTTGGGAACATATAGATATAAAGTAACAATGGTAAAAGGTCAGTGGCTCTAATTCAGCAATCTTCCAACCACACGGAATTGTGGGCTAGAGAGCCCACGAGCCGCATGTCCAGGGGCAGATTGTTGGCGGAGACTTGGGCAGGTAGGAGGCCACACAGACCCACCCTGCCTAGGCAAGGCTGGGTGGCTCCTAAGGGAGCCAAGGTGTCATCCCATGGGGCCTGCATGTCTTCCTCTTCTTCTTCAGAAGCAAAATCTAGACTCAGCAATGAGGATGTGCCAGGATTTGACTGACTTCTTCTAATATTTAATTGTCCAGTAGGATTCTGAAATTTATTTTCTAATTTTCACAATAAAGCACTCAGAGAACTCTTGTCTCTTGGCTGTTACAGCACCTGGCTTGACCAGAGGAGAACAGGCTTAGGCCCTCCAAGTGGCCTTCGCCGCATGAGGGAAGTGTTCCACGCCTGGATCTGAGTCAGTTGCTCTAATCAGAACTCATACATCAGAGTGCACTTCTTACACACAGATTCCAAATTTAACATTTTATTGAAGTGCCTCAGCAACATAATTAAGCTGCCTATAACAGGAGAGATGTCATTTATGATCAGTGTTTCAATAGTGTCCAAGATCACACTCCTCTAATCAAGTAAAGGATACACACACACACACACACATAATTCAAAAGATATTGACACACACAGTACATCCTTTTCATGGCTTTTGTCTCTAACAACACTGATAGGAAAAGGTTAGGCATGCCATGCACTTATCTACTTAGAATTCAAATAATGTGTCTGCTATACTCTATTCACCAGATTTCTGTTGTTATAAGAAAATACTTGAAATAATTAACTTACAAAAAGACAAGGTCCATCCTAGGTCATTGTTTTGAAGGTGCCAGTCCAAGATCAGATCTTTGCTTTGGACATCTAGCAGGGGTATAAATGCAATGGCAAAGAGCACACTCCAGAGGACTTTGCTCACTCCATAGCCAGGAAATAAGAGACCAGTCCAACCATGCATCTCCAGGACACACCCTTCATGATCTACAAGGCTCCCACCAGGCTCCAACTCTCTCTCAAGGACACACACCTAATCACCCATCAAACTCCCAGGAAGCACTGCTTACCCCTCAAGATCACAACTCTAACAACTGGCAGGTATTTTGCAAGTTGTTGCCTAGCATTTGAGAACACACCCCTCTCTACCCACAGACCTCCCCTGAAGCCCCGCCTCCTCCTCAAGAACACACCCCTCATGACCTTCAGACCTCCCCTGAGACCCCACCTCCCCTTCAAGAACACACCATTAGTGACATACATACCTCCTCTGAAGGCCCACCTCCCCTTCAAGGACACACACCCTAATGATCTAGATGGACCTTCCATGAATCCTTGCCTGCTATAGCTTCCACACATCCTGAAAGTGCTGTTGAGGGATCGGATCATCAATGCATAAATCCCTGAGGACACTTTTCTAAGTAATAGCAAATATGTCATTCACTTTAAGCTGCTAGATGCTATATAAAAGTGGCTTTAACACCAAGGTGATAAAATACTATGCAGAGCCTTTTAAAGTGTTTTTGTTTTTTGCCAGGCGTGGTGGCGCACGCCTGTAATCCCAGCACTCGGGAGGCTGAGGCAGGAGGATCAGTGCGAGTTCGAGACCAGCCTGGGCTACAAAAGTGAGCTCAAGGCCAGCCTCAACTGCATACTGAGACCCTGTCTCAAAAAGACAAAAAAAATAAAAAAAATAAAAAATAAAGTGCTTTTGTTTTGTTTTTTGTTTTTTGTTTTTTTTGTTTTTTTACAGGACCACTTTTATTCAAGGTATATACAATGTAACAAGTATCGGTATTTCAAGTACACAGTCTACTCAGTGAACATTCAGTAGTGTGGGGGAAGCTACAATCTTGAAACACTTTTCTACCCAAGGGTTAGTATGATTCAATAATGGCATACAACCAATTACTACGAAGTGAGTTTACTGGTAATAACTTTATGAAATTTACTCCCGATATTTGATGTTGTAAACTTTACGGTCTTTGAGATATGCAGGATCCTTGTACATAACTGGCATAAACCCTGTAAAGAGATAGCTGCAGTTCCATTATTTGAGCTCTCTTAATAGCTTTTGATATTTCTTTCTGTTTCTTCCCACAGAGACCTGTTATATGCCTTCCATGAATGCATCCAGTATATGGAGAAATAAACTGGGACAAAAGCTGTACATTCTTATAATACACATGTTTCCCACACAAGATACACTGCTTAAGAGGTTCCTTATAAGGGTTTTCCATCGCAACAGGCAGGTTTTCATTGGTGGTTACCTGTTTGTACTGTGAACTATCTCTTCTCCATAGCACCGTGTGAGCTCTGGGATCTGGAAGGCACACAGCAGCCATTATCCATGTGTCAGCTTCTTCCTCCCTAGACCTCGGCAAGCAGCTACCAGTGCAGCCATGGTTTCTGTTCCTCCCTAAAGTTTTTTTTTTTTAATCCTAGTTTCATGTGTAAAATTTTTAAAAGCCCTTTCCTAGAACAATATTAGTATATTGATTTTCAACTGAGACAATATTGCTTATTGAAGAATAGAGCCCAAAAGGGTTCACCATGCTTTTACTTGAGGAATGAAACATGCTTATTAATAAGTGTAATAGTCAAGAAATTTTGGGATACCATGGCTTACTGTTTTGAATGAACAGGAAATTAGAAGTAAATTGCATTTAAATGCCTATCTTGGTCTTACACATTATTCTTTTGCTTCCTTTAGACAAAATTGTTTCATTATCTCATGCCTGCCACATAAAACCTTAGGTCAAAATGTTTATATTTGTGGCTGTATGTTTATATTTCAACAGTCATCCACATTTGTGCCCACACAACTGTACATTTGGATGTGTGCCCACATATCTTAGAATCTGTAAAGTTGTTTATGATTTACTGATTCACATGCCCTTATTTACTAAATACTTCCTATGAGGTGAGCATCTTATCTGAATAATGAAATCATAACTCCACCAAAAATCTCACTTTGGAAAATCAGGTAGAAAAAAGAAATCCCACATCACAATGATAGACATGGTAAGAGAAATGATGAAATTGGGAAGAAAGGCACTGGGTGGATAAATCATGAGCAATTAGAATCCTATAGAGGAAAAGGAGACTCAATATCAGAAATCAGTAGAATGTGAAAAAATCACCTCACACCTATAATGTGAAAGGCCTTCTCGAGTCCTTCTATAATTTTAAGACGGGTTTGCATAATTCTTGATTCCAAGAATTAAAAATGAAAAAGAAGAAGAATATAAACACCATGGTAGAAAAAGGAAAGGGTAAAAAGTCAAATCCAACTGCATATGGAATACCCTGAAGTTGGAAATCAGGGACGGGACATCCCGAGAGAGAACGTGTGCAGCCCCGACAAAATCTGCACGTCAGAGCAGGCCAAGGTCCCCCCCATGAATGTGAAGCGAAGAGCCTGCTCTGCCCAGCTGGCTGGGCCTCCGGGCCAGGCCAGGCTCTGTCCTGCTCCAGGCTGCTCTGCTGCAAGGGACCAGCGTAGATGCCTTTCCCACCAGCCTTCTTCCCAGGCTCCAGTGAAGCAGCCCCTGACAGGAGGTAAGTAGCAAGAAAGAACCCGCATCTTGCTTTCCTCTCTTCTCTACATCCTCCAGCACCCAGCCAGTGCTGACCAGATGCACCTTGGGACCTGGGCATTATCCTGACCCCTCTGCTCAGGATGTGAATCACTAGTCCTCTCTGCTCATCCTCAGGATGTAGGAGAACAAAGGGGATGGAACACATTTGTGGCCAAACCTGACACGGGAGGACAGAGCAGCATCCTCAGCTACCAGACTGGGCAGCTGCTTCACAGGAAGGGGACACGACTTTCTGCACTGAGAGATGAGAGGAATAACCTGGGCTTCTGTCTCTTGTCGTAGCAACCTTATCAAATGAACAGAGCTTTTAGGCAAAGTCATCAATTCCTATGGGTCACCCGCTGATTGGATACAAGAAGCCTGGTCTTGGTGGCAGCCCAGCACCTTAAGGAGTGAACCTGTGGAAGGTCCTCAGTGTCAGTGTCAAAGAACTTTCTGCCTGCTAAGAGAAAGTCAGAATGACTTCTAAAAACGTGTTGTGAGTCATTGCTCATGGAAGGCAAAGTTATTTGGAACAACAAAAATATTCCCTAGAAGACTAAATAAAGTCAGTTAAGTTTTTAGTCTCAGCCACAAAATCGTAACCATAACAAAACAGAGAAAATAAACTTAGGGGGAAAATATAGACATGTATGTGCAGATGATCAAGCCCACAGTTCCCAGTGCTCTGCCCCATCACCGACCCTGTCCTCTGTAGGGTACCACTGACTTCACCTCCTTATTTGTTTTCTATAAAGAATGGTAAAAGAGCAATGATCAGAAGCATCTGCTGTGTGAGTGAATACAGAAACCAAAAGTATAAGGAAAGCCAGATGCTGCTGAGCTCTCAGGCCTTTCCTTTCTTTATAGGAATAAGATGCAGGAACACCCAAGGAGACCAAGTCTACACAACTGCCACTCGATAAAATTAACACAGTGTTGCACATCAGCCTGGCACGCATGCTCTCAGGCCTTGCAGACAGGTGAGATGTTGTGCTTGGGAAAGGTTCAAGCTTGGAGTTAGGAGGGTGGAACGGTCTTTGTCAGCTGCTAGGTGGGGTCCTCTGGGTGGTGGTGAGAGAAGAGGCAAGAAAGGAGAGAAAGAAGAAGGAAGAGAAGCGGGTTGGAAAAAGAGAAAAGGAGTGGAAAACAAACAGATTAAAGAGAAGTAAAGTGCAGAGGTATGAAAATTCTGATAAGTTGTAGGGTGGAGCACAATCATTTTTTGTTTCTACTTTATATATTTTAAATATGATATCATACTCCATTTCCCCTACTCTATAAAAGTTCTATTTAATATATTCTTTTATAAATTCCATATACATGCATTTTAAATTCTCTTAATGGCCTCATGCTGAGCAGTTACTGTTTCTTCACTAAGGAGATGCTATTTCTGATTGCTGCATGGTACTTCTCAGTGGACGTGTACCAAATCCTGTAGTCCTTCCTCACCAAGACAGATTGATCATCTTGAAATCAACTCACAGCAGAAATAGTACTGTAATGAACATTCTCAAACATGTTCCCTTGGAGCCCTTTGCCACCAACTTTTGGGGTATATAGCTAAAAATGGAACCACTGTGCCTAATGCACAATTGGGCTAAACAGTAACAGATTGCTCTTCCAAATGGCCTCCACAGTCCGCACTCCCAAGAGCATGCCCTGAAATTCCGTACATGTCTGCATTCTCCTTAATTCTTGGCAACATTCAACTTACTAATTTTGTCTTTCAAAAATTTCCAAAAGGATATTTTTTAGTGTTTGACTTACGTGATTAGCAATGATTCCGAGTATCTTCATTCTTATTCATCTTAGTCTGTTTATTTTCTCTCATAGAGATCACCCTAGTAAGTCTTTTCTCGTTCTTTATTTTAGGGATTCTTTGATTCATTACTAATTTCCAGAATTTCGCTGAACATTCTAAATATTGGTTGCCAGGTCTAAACTTGAAGGTACTTTCTTTGTGCTGCTACTTGATAATTAACTTCATCCATGCTACCCACTTGATCCCTGAATTTGTCCCCTGTGTTTTGCACAAATGCTATTTAAAATCTGCAGATGACTTTGCAGGATAGCCAGAGCTTATCTGAAGTAAAAATCTAGGTGGATGCTGCCAGCCACAAACACAGGTCGATACTTGGGGCAAAAGTCTGAGCCTCTCAGGCTTAGTGGGGATAACTTCAAGACTGAGCACACAAATCACACAGCTATCTTCAATAATCCACTCACTTCCCAAGTTAGTTTCTGTTACCTGCCATTGAAGTTGGAAAGGCAGAATGAAGATTATGAAGTTGTAACTTTCGAGTCAGAGCAGTACAATGTGGGATTTGTTTTTTGGTGGTGGATGTGGGGGGGGGTTGTTTTGTTTTGTTTTTTTGTTTGTTTCTTTGTTTGTTTGTTAACCAGGGATTGAACTCGGGCAAAATGTGGGATTGGGCTGAGAGTGGGCAACAGATCTTTCCAAAGGACTAATCTGAGGTCAGAGTACATTTCTATACCTTGTCACTTGCTTCTGCATTTCTATACATAAACCAAAGAAATAATCTTCTCCTGCTAACTTGAAAATGACTGGTGGTGTTTAAGGAACTGAACCAAGAATGGAACAGGCCACTGTGGTCCATCTGTTTCCTGCACAGATCACTGAGCTCCATCTTGTTGGATGGCAGACTGAAAAGACACTGTGGTAAAATAAGCACACTGCAGTTGACTGCAGAAGGCAGCGGCTCTAGCAAGGGCGTTACCACTAAGCATGTATGTGCATGTAATCTTAGCAATGCAGGCCATGTTCACAGAAAGATCCACTGCTTGAGGGTCTTTATAGTATTTGACAATGGCTTTAACTACCTGAGTCCACAGTGTACCTAAACAGGGAATTAAACTAGATAATATCTAATGTCTCTTCCAACTCTATGATTCCAGTATATTGAAATATCCTACCCAATGTTAATATTCTAAAGCATACAGTATATATTCCCAACTTTCATGTTGTACAATCCCTTTGCTGGTATTTTTATTGTATATTCACTTAAATCCATGCAACATGGCATGAATTCCTAATCTTAAGAGTCTAATACACATATAAAATAAAAAGAATATAAAATGAATGTGAACAAAACTAGAGAATTACTAACAAGTGAACAATTGTTCTGTTGAAGCAAAATTATAAATAATGTCATAATAATGAAATAATATATATTCAAGAAGACAGATTGAACCTCACGTTGGCCTGGCTAGATTTATATTAGATATGTTCATATGCATCAGAATGTTCTATGAAGAACCTACTTTAAGACTTGAATACTTCAACTAATCAGACTTCTCCTTGAGGAAACTGCTGTAAGAAAGTCTCTATGCTGATTTGAATTAGGAATCACTTATTAATGCTGCATCAGCTTCTTGTCTACTTGAATTTTCAGTTAGCATTACTGAAGTTTGCATTTCATGAGTGTACATTACAATCACCATCGCAAATGGGAGCAGAGCAACATTAATGACAAAGAACAACAGCAAACTGACACAAACAAAGGAGGCGCCGGCCCACTCGCTGCCCTGTGAGCTCCGTGCCTCCTTCTGCAGCCAAGGGCCTCCGGAGCGTGTCCAGCCTTAGCAGCAAGATGCGCTTCATGGTTCCACTGCTCCGCCATTTTTCTCAAGTCGTTGTGACGCCCTCGTTCTTACAGTGTACTGAAAACGCCTATATTTGATCTTTATCTGGAATGAAGTCAAATAGAAAAGTAATTACAGCAGCAGCAATACTACAACCACGATTCAGTCAAAGGTTAGCATGCAGACAACTTAGGATATATTTTAATTAAATGTTTTATTTATTAAAGTAAAAATACTTAATGTAAAAACCTGGAAGAAGTGAGGAACATATTTAAGTATATATTCCAGACTGACAGGGATTTAGGTCATAGTATGAGAAATGCTAAAATTTGAGCAAAACTGACAGTGGAAATATTAATACTTTTAATAAGAGAATATCCTAAATGCATTTCCTCCACTGAGAAAGTTAAAACTAGGAAACTAAGGGAAGAAGAACCTAATTTTTTATTGAAGTTCTAAGTAACCCTATTACCTAGTGATGCATTCTGATTTACTGACGGAAATTACAAGCAATAGAAGGTGAAGCTAAACAATCAGCCGGCCATGTCCAAAATGGCCACCATGGGAGGGGAGCCTAGCCACAGAAAAGCAGACGCCAGTTTCTCCCGCCCGTGCTCTGCTGGGCTTGTTTGTCCAGTGGCCGCTTTGATGCAGACGAGGGGATTTGACCTGGCTCTCGCCTGCCCTTCCAGGTGCAGGCACCATGCTACCGAGCATAAGACCTTCAAAGGGAGGTGCAAGAACTGTCACACAACACCCGCCGGCGTCTCTAAAATAACAAGGAAAAGACTTCTGAAAGGGAGATGTTTCTGATTTTTCACAAAAGATCACTGTTTGCCAGCTTGACACCTGTACCATGTGCGAGGCCATGGTAGGTGTGCCGTGCTTTCAATTAAAAACAAGCGAAATGTTAATGGGTAGAAGATCAGAGCCCCAGGAGCAGGCTGCTCCTCCTGCCATCGACCTCCACCATTGCGTTGCTAACTCAAAATCTAACTCTGACCCCAGCAGATCTCAAAAATCGCATGCAAAGCTTGAAGACCAGGCATGGTAGTGTGTGGACAGGCAAATGAAGTGAGCCTTGTAGGCATTCTGGGTTACCAGTTTTTAAGATGTTCACTTTTTAAGACACAAACCTGTGATCCAATATTGGGATTGGAAAGCCTCACACAAGCACTGCTTTTTAATCATACTTTTCAAAGCTGAGCCCTACTCGGGGAGTAAAGTTCAAATGTCAAGAGCATGAGATTTCTTATTCAGTCAATTTTGGAAGAAAGTGTTCATTCTGCAGCTAAGTATACAATGGCCCAGGGAAAGGTCCAACCTTGCATTGCTCTTACACCTAAACTAAGAATAACAGTGTTAATGGTATGACTTCATCAGGAAGATCAGACCACCTTTGGACAGAAGAATCCTACACATGACAAGTTCCTATTGTATGCAGATGGAACTGTTAGTGCTAGAAGTCTTACAGTCACTTTCTAATGATGGCAGATGCCCAAGCGTGCCATGGTGGAGCACACAGGCCACTTGCATAGCACAGGGCAACACTAGTGTATGTCAGATGCACACATACTATTAACAATTAAGACTCTGGTATTCTTTCCCTGAGTTTGACATGAGTGAAAGGTCTGATCTGTGATGTGCTGCGGTGAAATCACCCGACACATACACTCTAGAGGCATGTTTCTAATGAAGCCTTCCTGAATTTCTAAACTATGAATGGCATACATCTCCCTCCCTGCATCCAGACAGAGAGTGATGAGAGGAAGGAGACTTCAGCTAACAAGAAAAGGTGGTGCTCTGCTATGCTGTTTCCTACACATGCTAGTGCCTGTCAAGGATCCGGTTAAATAACCAAAGCAACCATGAAATGATTTCGATGAGCTAAGGGCAAGGTCCTGTGAGATGACTTACCTATCAGTCTGTGCCCTCACAGCTGCCTAGCAGGCCTGCACACTGCCAGTGAGTCAGCAGCACGGGGATCCCAGAGCCAAGAGGAGCCACTGCTCCTAGACCATCTCTGCTCCCTCTGCCTGGGTTCACTGGGAACTTCCTGTTTTGCTTTTCACACACGCTAACCCTCCCCCAGTCAGCACCTGTTGGGCACCAAAAGCTCGGCCCCTAGCCCAACTCCATAAATATTCCAGCTTCTGTCTCTGCCTGGAGAGGGTCTGGCTTCTCACTAGGCTACCCGGCCATCCCTGTCACCCATTTCTCTTTCACACCAAAGAAGGGATCTTACAAGAACTGCATTTGAAGAACTAAGTATAAGAACTAGCTTCATTTAAGCCAGCGCAGTGTGTGGCAAATATTGCTTGGCAAAATCATGTAGGGTGCATGAGAAGATTGGACATTGACTGTTTTAAGGCAGATGTAACTTAGCAAGCCAGGAGCCACCTGGACACAGGTAAGTGCTGTTTCTCTTTCTTCTCCACACCACACTCCAGCTACAGGCAGGCTGTGTTTTGCTTTTAGAGCCATAGCTATTGTAGCTGCTTGCATATCCTATTCCTCTAGAAGGTCTAGAGAATACAGGTTTGGACTCAAGGAAAAAACAGTCAAGAGAAGAAATGAAAAATAGAAGTAGAAAGTCACTTCTCCTAGCAAAACTTCCAGCAGAAGCATGTGAACCAGGGTAAACCTTAGATTGGTTTATAAATTTAATCAAACTCCCTAATTCACACCAGAGATCAAAAAGGCCAGTGTAATGCTTGATACATGGTGTCAGCTTGAGAAATTTAACTAAGCCACTCAGCAGGGGCCAGGGTCCTCACTTTATAAACATCCTCATCCAGTGCCAAAGGAGGTTAGGGAGATGCTGCCAGTACTACACCCAGCTGAGGGTAGGTATCCTGCTTAGAATATAAGGAAAGTAAAGAGGCTGTTATAGTATGTGTCTAGATGTCCCCCCAAAGCCTCATGCAGTCCCTGGGATGGCTTCTAGAGTTTGCGGTTAATTCATGATCCAATTCTGGGATTATGGGTGTGGCTGTTACACCTTCCCTGGCCAGATAATCCACATGCAAATGTAAGGAGGGGAAGGAGGCTTGCCAGCAGCCGGAGTTGCTGTTCCTCCCTTTGCTCTTTGCTGTCTTCCACTGCTATGAACAGCTGCCCTCTGCCCTGTGCCACTCTGCGTTGGAGCCAGTGAGTGTGGCCTGAAACCTTCACTAACTGTGAGCTAAATAAATCTTTTGTTACTTTATTTTGGATGGCAGGTATTTTGTTCCCGGAAATGAAAGAAAAGTAACTGAGAGAAGCTTTCTCTGCCTGTTTGCTCTTGCTGCATTGACTCTGCCCTGGTTCTATACCACTCTGCTCTGTAGCCCACTGTCCATGGACTGAAACCACCACAGACTGGGCATAGAATAGGTCTTTCCTTCCTTCACTCTGGGTTTGGGGTATTTTGTCTCAGCAATGAGAAATGGGTGACAGATGGGTTTAAGGATTCATGAGGAGCCCCACACCAGTTCGACATACCTGCCTGGTTTCCCTTTCACAATTCCATTTGGGTTACCTGACCAACTCCAGTCAATGATGTGATGTTTTTCCACATTCCTATTTTTCCCATTGGTTTTATCTTTCAAATGGTAAATATTACTGAACAGCTGCTAGTATTTAGGCCAAGGAAACTCCCTTGGTTAAACAGCAGTGAGGCAGCCAGGGCCTGTGTGTGTCTCAGCCCAGGTATGTCTTGGTGTGGGATTCACAGGCACAGAAAACAGTACATGGAGATCATCTGGGGGTCTTTTCCGAAGTGGGGACAGGGCCTACACCAGTCTTTTCCCTGGTCCCAAAATGAGTTTTCAAATGCAGTTCTGTTGTTGACCACCTCTGGGCTCCTTGGGGCTAAATTCAGGCTGTGACTGCACCACAAAAAGCATTGCACAGCAGCAATTGCTAGCAGCTTGAGCTCATTAACCCTCTGAAGGGGCATCCAGCCTACAGGAGTGCAGCTCAGGACCACCTCTGTGAACTGAGGCTCTTTCTCTCAAAAGTTCTTCCAACCCATTGGTCTTATAAAAGGGAAAGCTTAGAATTTTCCCAAATTAATCAGAGTATTTTGGGAGTTTGGGATAAAGAAAAGCATTGGCCCTTCTTTTTGGAGAACTTTATGTGAAACTTCCTGGTGGATGAGGTTAAATTCTAGCAGGGAGAATGGCGCTCCTCCCCAGGTTGCTGCTGCTCCGCCTGCTGTGCACATCACTATCATCAAGCCTCATTCAGCCCTAGCGATGTCAGCCCTGCCCTCTAACCACAGGCGACCTCTCCCCTAGGGGCCATGACTTAGCCTGTTGCCAGCTATCGCAGATACTCCGCCCACCCCCTGGACTGCTGGGAACATCCACACTCATTTTTCAAATCTCTACAAATGGCCCTGTTTTCAATTCAATGCCCTCAAATAGTGGCTAGCGCTGTCTGTCCATTAGCCCTCCCAGGGTAGGGTACAAGTTGTCATCTAACCTTGTCTATGAACTAACTGGGTCATGAGCCTCCAAACACACAAGGAATTGCTCATTTTTGTCTCAGCAGTGATTCAGGTTGAGTCAAATGGATTGGAAAATTCAAGGTCTTTCTAAATTTCAAAGAGCAAGGATAGGTATGTCCCAACAGCAGGAAGCTCTAAAAGGGAGCCAACTCCACACGAAGGGAGACTCTCATAATAAAACTGTAAAGATGCTCGAACGCATGACCTTGCCAAAGGAATAAAGAAACAGCATCCTGCTGAGGTGGCTTATGTAACAGTGCAGCCTGTTCTCTGAGGGAAGATATCAGTGGATGGATGGGAGCATGCAATGATAAAATAACCAAGAGCAGAGGCAGGCTGGGATGCAGGAGCCAGGTGATGGGTGCTGGGCCCTCGGCTGCCCACAGAGCCTTAACACCTCATGAGTGAGCAAGAATATTCAGCAGGAAGGCCAGGAGGGAGGAAAGTCACAGGATCTGCCAGGGCACAGGAGAGGGGCCCTGGGACAGGTGATCGTCCAGAGCTCAGTGAGTCGGTGGTGAGCCCTCCTAGCCAGGTAGGCCAGGGCGAGCCAGTCAGTCATCCATTCAGCAAGGCACATTGTACGCCAGCCCACACACAAGGAGAGATGGGCAAGGGATAGGTGGATGGTTAGAGCCACGCAACAGGTGTCACTTCATGAGACTCACTCCAGCAAGGCATAGAGCATAAGTCAAAGTCTACATGAGTTAGCAGGGCCACTGAGATAGCTCAGCAGACTAAGTGTCCACTTAGGCAAGTGCAGAGATGAGGGTTTGATCCCCTGGCACCACAGGCTGCACCAGCCCCACCCCTGGGTACACTGAGCTGCCACACAGCCCCCTCCACTCATTTCTGTAGTCTCAGCGCTGGGGAAGATGAAACCAAGAGGATAGCGAGGAGTCCAAGCTGTACCAAACACATTAGGGAAAGAAAAAAAAAAAAGTCCTGCTAGATGAGTCAGCAATCCAGCTGGGAAGCTGTGCTGTGGAAGACAGTAAATGCAGGTAACACGTCAGCCCTCACAGATAGAGGAAACTGGAGGACGGGGGGGAGGGGGAAAATCCCACCAACAACAGAAAATGCCAGGTTTAAAAAGCAAGATTTGGGGCCCGGCAGGATGGCTCAGTGGTCTAAAGCGCCTGCTTAGGAAAGCTTAGGCGGCTGCAGGGACCGAGGTTTGATCCCCGGCACCACATGCTACACCAGCCCTCCTCTCAGGGCAGGCTGAGCCGGCCATAAAAATAAATAAATAAACAAACAAAAAGTTCTGAAACAAGAAATAAAATAAAATAAATTTAATTAATTAATTAATTAATTAATTAAAAAGCAAGATTTGTTCTCTCCCAAGTCAGAGTGTTAGCATATTATTGGCTTTTGGAGTGAGGCTTTGCGGCAGAGGTTATGAGTGAGATAAAATAGCTCCTGGGAGCAGAACAGCGAGCTCCGCTGAGGTGAGGGGCCTCGGTCCCATCAGTGCGGTAGAAATGCAGCAGCTGGAGTAACCCTTGTGCTCGGTGCTCTCCTCCTGGGCCCCGTTAATGCCTCCGATGTCATGTCACGAGCCCTGAAAGAACTTTGGGTGGGAAAAGACCCCGGAACACGCCTAGCGGGAGAGGAGAAGCAGGTTCAAGAACGTCCCAACTGTGCATATAAACAAAGGGCTATCTCTAGCTAGAAAAGTGAGAAGCATGAATCACTGTGCTTCAACTTAAATGGAGGTGGAGGGTTAAACGCAGCCGGTGAGCCGCGAAGCATAGGACTAAGCTGAGGAGGAGGAAGCTTGTGCTCTGTCTATGCACGGTTCTTTGTGTATTCTACACTACACCACCTCCTGGTCCACAGCTTTTTGCCTTTCAGTCATCGGTGGTGTCTCTTAAAAATAAGTACTCTTTTTTTTTTTTAACTTTATTTTATTTTATTTTCTTGTTTCAGATCTTTTGTTTGTTTTTATTTATTTATTTTTATGGCTGGCTCAGCCTGCCCTGATGGCAGGGCTGGCACAGCATGTGGTGCCGGGGATCGAACCGCGGTCCCTGAAACCTCCCAAGCTTTCCCAAGCAGGCGCTTTAGACCACTGAGCCATCCTGCCGGGCCCAAAAACAAGTACTCTTAATAATTCATTTTTAATTGACAAAAAGAAAAAATTCTAATATCCCTATATTTTCCTTTCATCCTCTGCTTTTAAGAATCCCTCCCCATTTGGTGTTCAAAAAACATTATTTTGTCACATTTAATACTTTAAGCCAACAGAAATTTCTCAGCCGCATACACAGTCAGGTGAGGACTCGTATTTCTTTATCTGCATCTGAGGGGGAAGCACTCGGTCCTGGTCAGTGGGCAGCCTTTCTCGCCCATCCATGGCGCAGCTCTAAAGCCCGACCCACAACTGAAATGGCTGGCCTCACCCTGTGCTACTTTGCTTCGAGCCTTTCTCTTTCTCGCCCATGGCCTGACCTGACTAGTAACGCTCTTGCTGGAAGCCACGCTAGTAAGCACTGAGACGTTTCTCCTGGATTCCGCCAAAGCTCCGTCATTGGCTCCTTCTCTGCAGCAGGGGCTGATGCTTTGATTCTCATGGGGATATAGTGCTCTGTGGGGGATGGATGACATTAGAAGGCTTTGGACCAGCACAGAGCCTTGCACGCTACATCTGGCCTCCGAGGTCTTCACAGTGATGCCTCGTCTTCTTCATGCAGCTCTTTCTGGATGGCACTCTGAGCCAGATGTCCACTCAGAAGCCATTGTTGAGTGCCCTCTCTGCTACGCAATGTACCCATCTCCACATGGCCATGTGCTGCCTATACAGAGAGAGCAACCCTTCTGCCCTCTCATCCTAAGCCTCAGCTCTGTTCACTGAATACAGCAGAATACTTCCTCTCTTAAACTCTGAAATTAAATTTGAGCATTAGACACTACGCAAACCCTCAAAGAAAACTGCATTGTTAGGAGACTGGATACAAGATACAAATGCTAAGGAGAGGAAAAACAGACTGAGAAGGAAGAGATGGTCGGGGCCAGCAGACCTGGAAAACACACTTCAGTAAATGAGGATAAATCACCAGAGAGAAGAGTTGTGCTGTCATAGTCTGGTCTGGGGCAGGGTCAAGACTGTGGCTTTGATCATTAGGATGCTCAGCGTTTGCCTCTGCTGCTGATGCAGCACTGGATACCTACGACTGTGAAGCCAGCAATCACCTCGCTAAGGCTCGGAGATCTTTTCTGGAGAGAAGGATCTATGTCATCCACGTGACTCCTGGGTTCCAAGGTACAGACCACTTGCAGAGGGAGGAAGCCACACATTTCAATTCTCCGCAGCCTCTGACAGAGGAACAGATGGGGAACGCATGGTGTCTACACACAGTGGAGCACTACTCTGCCCTACAGAAGGAGAAAACTAGGGGTCATCGGTGAAAAAATGGAAACACCTGATGCTGCAGTGTTAAATGGAATCAGATGCGCGCTTCACCAGCTCATGGTTTTCTTCTGTGAGAACCCCAGGCTTCAATAAAGAGCAAAATAGGACATAGGGAGAGAGATTCTGCTCGTTAGGAAGGGATGGGGGACAGAAGAAGGAAAGAAGCTGAGAAATGGGGGCGAGCTGCGTCTGGGCACCAGCTCCTCCAGGTAAATGCCATCGCTGTGGACGGCGTACATGCAGCAATGAGGGGCAAATTTATTGTGTGTGTGTGTGTGTGTGTGTGTGTGTGTGTGTGTTTGAGACAGGGTCTCACTATGCAGTTCTGGCTGGCCTTGGGCTCACTTTTGTAGCCCAGGCTGGTCTCAAACAATTCACACCGATCCTCCTGCCTCAGCCTCCCAAGTGCTGGGATTACAGGTGTGTGCCCCATGCCCAGCTGAGGTGTAAATTTAAACAGAGCTTTTTCTTTTTTTTTTTTTTTCTTTTTTTTTGTCTTTTTTTTGTTTTGTTTTGTTTGAGACAGGGTCTCACTCTGCAGTTCAAGTTTTGCTCTCTTTGTAGCCCAGCCTGGTCTCAATCTTGCAGCAATCCTACCTCAGCCTCCCAAGTGCTAGAATTATAGGTGTGTGCCACCATACCTGGCTCTAGAATGAAATTACTTAATCTCTAATCCATAATCAAATGAAATTGAGTGGTAGGGATGTCAGGAAAGAATTAGTGCTGATGTAGTCCTGAGTGTAGGTCCCCTCCTGGTAGTGGCAGCTTTGGAGAAGAAGTAGACCAGAGCTAGACCTGTCACACCAGGAGGACCCCACCAGGGTTCAAGACATTGAGCCAACCACACCTCAATTCCTGATGAAGGGCATGGACTCAGGTACTTTTTCATAGCTGCAGAAGCCAGAATGAGGCACAGGGACACACCCACATCTGTATTTG
This sequence comes from Myocastor coypus, assembly GCA_004027025.1. Lineage (NCBI taxonomy): Eukaryota > Metazoa > Chordata > Mammalia > Rodentia > Myocastoridae > Myocastor > Myocastor coypus. The sequence goes on from PVJA010016168.1 coordinate 29,907, forward strand.
CACTGTCCTGACAGGAAGCTGGAGTTCCTGGGCCTTCCTGGGGTTTCCACTTCTCAGCAGTAGGTGGGATTCCTGGAGGGCGGAGGTCTCTGCCACCGCTGCGGGATCACCAGCTCTACCTACCCACCCACCCCTGGCTCTGCCGAGTGAAGCTGCACCTCCGTGGTCTGACTTGTGAGTGCATTGTGTGTTCCAGTCCTGAGCTTGGCTCCCTGACTGGTGTTTGTCACACTTTTCTCCAGCTCTTAGCTTCTGCATACACCATGCAGCCACTGGGGTACTGGAAGGGAACGAGCACAGTTCTCTCCCACCTGCCTCACAGGGAGACACAGACATTGCTGAGTGCTGACCAAGAAGGCTGCACTGGACAGGAGGAGCAGGGTGTGCCCTGGGGCGGCGTGGCACCAATCCAGACACAATGTCACCGTTGAGCTGAGCCCTACAGGAGAGTCATGGTGAGCAGGAGGAATCTTCTGGACAAGAGCAGAGAGGAAAAAGTGTGTCCTGCGTGGGGGAGCGAGGGACTCGCTTCACCGTTTTGAGCTTCCTTGCACATGAACACCTGAGATGCCCATTATACTCCAGCTAAAGACAAGGACAGCTCAGAATGAGTCAGCCCATGTGCATGGGCTGGGGCAGCCTCCCTCTACCTGGTATGATGACTGGCCCTTTGATTATCCTCAGTCCAACAGTGTTTCGTTTGTGTGGACTTTTGCATTGTCAAAGCCAGGATGTACCCAATTAATCAGTCAGCCAGGAGGCAGCTGGAGCCAAGACTTTTATGGGTCCTGTTAGCTTCACCCCACTGAGGGCTCTCATCTGGGGCCCTTCTCCTGCATGTACCCTGCAGTGTCACTTCCCGAGCTTCTCATCCTGCACCCTATAGCTCGCACTGATATCATTTCCTCTGGTTCTTGCTTCCTAATGAGGTCCGGGCCCGTCTGAGCTTTCCATCTACACCACACTAACACACTGTGGTAGGTAGCGCTATGACGAAAGCCCATTCAGGATTAGGCTAAAAATTGCCTCTCTTTTTAAACCATCTTTTTAACTTGTAATATCAAGAAAGTATTGAACTCTGCTCAGCTCCCAGGGAGCTTAGTATACACTTAATTTCAAGAACAAGTCCTTATTTAAAATGATCCAGCTGGGCGTGGTGGCTCACGCCTATAATCCCAGCACTGGGGAGGCTGAGGCAAGAGGATTGGTGGGAGTTCGAGACCAGCCTGGGCTACAAAAGTGAGCTCAAGGCCAGCCTGAACTGCATGGTGAGACCCTGTCTCAAAAAGACCAAAAAAAAAGAACAAAAATAAAATAAAATAATCCAAAACAGGATGGAACATGAAAGAAAATTGACTATGGTAACTAAAATGATAAATCAAAACAAACACCTTGTTTGCAAATCTCGTCCTCATTTATGAAGATTTTTGAAGTCTAATTCACATTGCTGTAGCAAGGTAGAGATACAGATACATATGAGAACCCTGGGTCCTAGGAAGTCAGGACAAGATGTCATCATGGCTGATACACTGTGTCAACATGAGAGTTTTAGAAGCTTAAGCAACCCATACAGGAGGGAAGCATGCCCATGCTGTGGGCACTGTATTTTCCTTGAGGGTACACCTAAGGAGGGAAGAGAGGCTTGCTCCCCTCTCCCCACCCTGCTGTGCTCTTGCTGCTTCCCTGCCTTCTGCCACCGTGAACTATTGTCCCTTGCCATGCCACCACGCCTTGCAGCCAGCTGGTTACTGGCCAAAACCTCCACAGACTCAGAGCTGAAGAATCTTTCCTTCTTTAATTCTGGGCATCAAGTATTTTGTCTCAGCAAACACGAGAGGAACATCACCAAGACAGACATTAAAACGTAAACCGTCATCCCTACATAATCTGTCAACATCAACAGCGCTCAGCTGACTCATCACTCGATTCTCAGAATCAAGGTCCATGTAACTGTCTGTAAAAAGAAAGAACAAAAGTGGCCTGGGGGGGGGTGCACTGTAATCCCAATGCTTAGATGGTTGAGGCAAGGAGGTGGCCTGAGTTGGGGCCAGCATAGCTGCAAGCAAGACCCCATCTAGAAAAACCATTCCAGGCTTCCGTGTCACTCTCAAAAGTGTTCCACCTTCCCTAAGCCCCACCTCATCAGATTTATAGCTTATTTGTTCATTGATGTCTCTGGCAGTTTACCAGCTAAAAAATGCCCTTTCCCCAAGCAGTTTTGGTGGGAGATGAAGGGAAACTAGCATGTAGTAAGACATCGCACACACAGTAATGCAGATGCCCTTAGGAATTCAAGTTAAACTGCCTAAGAGCCACCTGCAACCCTGGCAAACCTTGACCTGCAACCCCACCTGCAGTCCCAATTAATATCGTTCGAGTCAGGAGAACCGTTCTGTGGTGAACTGCTATCATGTGAGGTATAAGGCAATATGTGATATGGAATGCATGATCACAAATTATGAGTTCAGTCGTTTTCAATTAATTCATCAATCTCTAAATACGAAAACAATTAGGCAATGTGGAATAGTCAGAGAGACCTACCAAAAATGCAAAAGTTATCATAATAGACACTGTGAAATTTGCCGTGTCCAGGTGTTGTTTTTACTAGACATAGGGTGTTTGATAGAGCAGTAGCCATGCCTAGCCCTTGCAGTTAGTAGGGGATGTGTGACGTGCTCCAACCCAGGAGACACACATGGAAGGTGTGTGTGTCACACGCAGGTGAGGCTAGAAGAAGTTGTCTAATTCCCTGGACCCCTTGTTTAGCACTATATAACCTGGAAATGGCTTGAGGCCAAGCTTGGGCCAGCACAGGATTGAAGCAGGCTGGGATGTAATCTCTTTGCACAGAACCAGGTGATCCTGGTGATTTGCTCACTAGCCAGTATGTGTTGCTTCTTCAAGAGTGCATGCTTATGTACAGAGCCTACTAAATGTGTGACATCAATGTGGGTTTATAAAACTAAAAAAAAACAATCTTTTTTTTTTTTCCAAAAATCATCTTGTTTCAAGAGAAGGAAGTAGCATCAAGGAGGTTGATCACAGCAGAGTACGGCTCATCTTCCTGCCATGGAGAGCTGCCACCAGCCAGAGTTGGAAGTCTTCAGCCCCCAGCCTCCTCTGCCCTGTTGTCCCACTCCCAGTCAAGCTGACACCTCCCCACGGGACGCAGCCACTCTGAGCATGTGGCCCTGCTCCCTGCACGTTCTCCACCCTTCACCACTTACACCTACTCATGATCACCCCAGGCTCAAACATGGCCCTGTGTGGCCAGTGAGGGGCTCTGGAATAGAGTGGCCAAGTGTTGTTCTGTGTCACCTGAGTGGGCTGCAGTTCTGGTTTATGTCTAAATGTTCCCCCCAAAGACTCATGGGCTTGCAGGTGAGACTGTGGGGAGGGGACTGGGTCATGGGGCACAAGGCCCGCCCATCAGTGAATTAGTCTACTGGTGAATGTTCAGCTAATGAGGTATTGAGAGGTGAAGCCTGGTGGCAGGAGGAGGGTGGCTGGGGCATGACCTGGAGCAGTCATCTCCCTCCTATTACTGAGGAGTTCTGCAATATATGCAAACTGCAATTAGTGTAGAACAGAGTGAAGTTACAGGGTACTTCAGGGGGTAACTTGGGAGCTATTACATGTCTGGATATATCAAAAATCCCAAAGATTGTGCCTTATCTCTCTTGTGTGTCCCCAGAATACTGTGCCTACTTCCAGGGGATAAAATAGACATTTAATATATATATGAACACAGTTGACATGAGTAATGAGCTATGTTATAATAGGCTCATTGCATATAAATAATTAAAATTTTTGTCAAATCCTATGATAGAGAATAAGGTTTGAATCACCTAAGAAAGGGCACCAACCCTAGATAATGACAAGATTAAAGACCTATTAATATTGTAGGAGAAGTATGCATATTCACACTTATCCATCTTTCCTCCTATTTTCAATACCATGTGACTTCAGGTCTTGAAACATTAGCTCATGAGTTTCAGGCTTCCTCTTAGTGAGTGATTATTTGCTGGGTGCCCATCGAGAGCTTGGAGATCCACAGAGGGAGACAGCTACTCCCTTTCCTCAACCTGCAAATCCTATCCACAGGGCAAGGGAGGGTGTGAACAGGCCACCAGGGTCTGTGTGGACCCCAGGAGTGGGCCCAGGGAGGGGGCAGCACAGTCTGTGGAGGAAGAAAGCCTCTGTCGGGCAAATGCCTAAGCTGATGCAGCAGGCAGTGCAGTGACAACACCATAAAGATGATCCATGCTAGATTCAAATGAAGTCCCTGAACCAAGTGACCTATAGGACAACAGGTCACTCTCGTGTGATATGGCACTCTGCAAAACAGAACACTGTCTGCCTGGCTGTAATTGAGTCCCTCCATAGACAATCCATTAGATGAATATAATTCTAGCAAGACTCTGGTGATAACTAGGTCACTCACCAGGCCCATGCGCTTGTGGCTGCTCATGGGTGGTCTCTCACTCTGGAATGTCACCCACTTCACCCCTGAAGGCCCCACGCATCCTGAAGCAGATGCCAGAAGGCCTCATTCTCAATGCACACTTCAGAACAGGTCTCACATAGCAATGCTGACCAAAAAAAAATATATATATATATTATATATTATATATTATATATTATATTATATTATATATTATATATTATATATTATATATCATATATTATGCATTTTTCATTATGCATTATATATTATGCATTACATATTATATATCATATATCATACATCATATATCATATATCATACATCATATATCATATATCATGCATCATACATCATACATCATATATCATATATCACATATCACATATCACATATTATATATTACATATTATATATTATATATTATACATTATATTATATACTACATACTATATATTGTATGTTATACATTATGCATTATACATTATATTATATTATATTATATTATATTTATTATATATATAAGAGGAAAAGCATACTGTTAAGAATGTAATCTTATCAAAATCCTGTTCAAACTGCTGTCCCATCTACAAAGGCTTTTTTCCTCTATTACAAGACAAAACACAGGGTGCTTTAGGCAGAGGTTCCCAGAGATGACATCACGTCTCACTCTGTGGAATCTGCATAGCATAGTGCACTGTTGCCCAGTAGCACGTGCACTCATTACACCATGAGCGTCTGGAGCACATGGCAGATGCCCTCACATGGAAGGCTCTTCGTCACTGCGGACGCTCTTCTGTACCCTTGCACCAAGGAGGGTGGAAAAACACAGACACTGTTTAAATTTTAAAAACTGATTATTGTAGCCGGGCGTGGTGGCTCACGCCTGTAATCCCAGCACTTGGGAGGCTGAGGCAGGAGGATTGGTGCGAGTTCGAGACCAGCCTGGGCTACAAAAGTGAGCTCAAGGCCAGCCTCAACTGCATAATGAGACCCAGTCTCAAAAAGACAAAAAAAAAAAAAAAAAAAAAAACTGATTATTGTAAAAGACACATCCCCAAGAAAACAAAGAGGCAATAGGGCTCTAAGTAAGGGAGAGTGAGTCTCATGGTTGTGTCTGGATGTCCCTAAACCCTCATGTGATCGTGGAGTTGGGCTTTTTTTCAGGGAGTTAAACCTAAAGTTTGTGATTCATTTGTAGTTAAATGCCAGGACTAAGGTTGCTGAGATTAAGGGTGGGAACTGCTGGATCAGTCCACTGCTTGGGCTGGCCCAGCCCTATTCCCAGCAGTCTGTATGAGATATAGGGCACAAAGAGGCATGGGTCTCTCCTCATGTCCTGCTGCTTTCACTCTCTTCCTCTGCCATGAACAGGTGCCTCTATCCCGCACCACCCTGCCACGTGTCCAGTCAAGTGTGAACAGAAGCCCGCACAAACTGTGCGCTAAATTAACTATCCTCCTTTAACTTCGGGTGCCCAGTATTTTTTCTCAGCAATGAGAGAAAAGTAACTAAAACATTGGGATTAATGACAGTGTGGCTTTTAGTGCAATAAAATTTTAATTTAAACATTCTCTGTATTTTTATCATCACTTATTAATAAAATGTTTTATTTGAAAGTTTCCATGACATAAAAACATCATAATGTGTCCCCATCTACTTGATTTGCTTCACCCACCACCTAGGACTTCTGACTCTTCTCCCAGCAGAAAATGACCATGAGAGGGCAGCATTTTGAAGGGATCCAGGACACAGAGGCAGCCAGAGTCCCACAACAGAGGACTTTGGTGCTGCATCAAAACGTGGCAAGGGAAAGAAGACAGAGACGTTACAAGTGAGAGGAGGTTGGCAAGGGATAGTGGCAATTTGTTTTAATTTAAATATTCACCATTAAAAATAAATAAACATTCACCATTTTTGTTTCACTTATGTATTTGGTACAGGGCCTCACTATGCAGCTCAGACTCGTAGTGATCCTCCTGTTTTCAGCCTCCCCAGCGCTAGGATTACAGACTCTGTCACCAGCTCAGTAAAACTCGGGGCAAGGCCTGTGCTATATGAGGAACTTGGAATTGAACTGTGGTACCTGCACTTGCCAAAGCAGGTGTTTAGACCACTGAGCTATCTCACTGGTCCCACCATTGTTTTTTTTGTTTTGTTTTGTTTTGTTTTTTAATTAGATGTTACATATGACAGTGGGTTGCTTTGAGACATTACCATAAGCAGGTGGGGAAGGTCACGCCTGATGTGCTGGCCATATCCTACTAATTTAGGAAAAGCCACTATCACTGTCTCTGGATAATTTCTCCTTTTGCAGGCTTAAGCTGGAGCTGATCTGTACTGCACTCCCAGACCCCTCCGCCTGACCTCACAGTGGGTTTCCATGTGGATAAAGTGAGCCGGCCTACAAATACACAAAGGAGCTAAATCAGAATAGAACATAGGAGGGCACTTGGAAGACCCGTCTAGCTAACAAACTACACTAACTGAGAAGTTAATACATAATTAAGTCATAGCATGGGCAATGATAAATAATAAAGTTAAAATTACAGCGCAATCATGAAATCACAGAGTTGAGAAGGATTTTTTTTTTCTAGTTCAGGCTGCCTTAAGGTCAGGTCTGGTGCCACTTGTAGAGCTGGGGATTGAACTGCAGTCTCCTGCATCTGACTGCATTTGCCCAACTGATGTTTTAAACCACTGAGTTATCCGGAAAGCCCCAACATACAGAGTTGAAACACATTGTTTCTCATTTAATTTCACTCTAGCATGATAAGAAAGCCAAAACTATAAAAGTTAGCACCCAGGGATGTGTTGTTGGCCAATTTTCCCTTGACATGACTCCATTCTCTTTTAGAAACGCTATACTTGAGCTATTGTGAGGACTCAAATGGAATTTCCCCATAATTTATGCAGCCTTCTTGATCAAGGTCTTTTGATGGAGGGCCATCGAGATAGCTCAGCATTCTAAAGCCCATGCTTATACAAGCTTAGGCGGGAGCAGGAGACCATGGTTCGACCCCAGCACTACGTACTACACCAGTCCCTCCCTCAGTGTGGGCTGAGCTGGCCTAAGTAAAACAAAACATGATGCAGAATTGAAAGAGAAGGTACCCTGGATTCAGAGGTTAGGAGGAAAGCATATCCTGTACTCTGTGTCATTCTTGGAGTAATATTCAACTTCTCTAAGCCTCTCTGCATCTGTAAAAATGGGTCTAATGACAGCAGGGCTGTGAAAAGTTGGATGAAAATAATCATATAATTGTCCAATTTATGATTAGATTTCAATGTGTGCATTTTAACACAAAAAAAATTTCATGTAATATAATATTGAGGTACAGGAGGTGCTGCTTCCATGAAAATGAGAGGTACACTGCTGGGCGTGGTGGCACAGAGCTGTCATTCTGAACTTGGGAAACTGAGGCAGGGTGATCAGTGCAACCTCAAGACCAGGCTGGACTACACAGGGAGACCCTGACTCATACACAAACAATGAGAAACAAAACTGGAGACGTAACAATCCTTTATAAGCAAGTGAATGATTTATATATTTTATTTTTCCTCAGGCATTTCCCAAGCCACTCCCAAATACCGGGAATAGAGGTACAGTGTTTGTACTGCTGTCCCGAAGAGTTTTGCAGAGCAATGCTGACTGTGGGAAAAGTGCACCTGCTGCTCAGAAGTGACTGCTGCAGTTAACATCTGTCAGAAGAATCAATAACCAACTTAACGGGGGTGTGGTGTTCCTGTCTCCCTTTGGGACAGTCTCATCTCAAGTATATTTTCCTGAGTGATTTCTGCCGTGGAGATGTGGATATCATTTATCTAGGAGGTTCCTCAGCCTGAGAGTTAGTAAGAAAGGACGAATAGCTTCCATAGGTTCCACCTTAAGTAGCACAGCGAAGTGGCTGCTCAGGGCCATATCTCATTCCCGACAAGGAGTCACAAATGAAGAATATAAGTAACAAGACTTAGTGATGACAAGACACACTGGATTCTTTCGCTGAAGCCCAAAGTACATTTGGGTCCAATCAGAGAGGGCCGTGAAAATCCTTAGGGACACCTCAGCAGGTGAGGCATGAAGGGTGAGCACCAGTCAGGCCTCTCGCCTTGCAGAGGGCTACCACCTCTGGGGCCTCCGGGGGCTGCACTCACAGAGGCCTACCTCTGAGCTGAGCATCTATGCTCACTTGCCAACGAGGGCACTGAAGCTTGCAGGCTTCAAGCCCCACATCTCCCCCAACCACTCACTACAGAGTGCCAGGGAAGAGCCTTGTTGAATAGATTTAAAAACAAACATGGGATGGGGTGGTTGGAGGAAAATGTTCAGTGCACTCATTTCTGAAGAGCTCACAGCTCTCAGATGAGCCTGGATTGCCCCAGCTCAATAAACCCTTACTTAGCTTTTCTCTGAGGTTGTTTTTCCTGCAGTAAGGAGAAGGGAACACTGCAGTCCTGTCCCAGCTGCAGCCTTTGAAGCCACGCTCTGAGGTTATCTCTCTCCTCCAATCCTGAACTGCGGTTGGCTTATCTGCGTGAAGCATGAGTGCTTCTTGCATCCCAGCTTTTCCCAACTCAGGGATTAATGCTCCTTGCTCACCCAACACCAGGCACTGCTGTGCATCCGCTTCCAAACCAGCAAAACTGTGCTACTGCGTTGGTGTTTCCGCCCTCTCCAAACTCTCCCTATCTGTCTCTGTCTCTGTCTCTGTCTCTGTCTCTGTCTCTGTCTCTGTCTCTGTGTCTGTCTCTGTCCCTGTCTCTGTCTCTCTATCTCTCTCTCTATCTCTGTTTGTCTGTCTGTCTCTGTCTTTCTGTCTCTCCCTGTTTCTCTGTGTGTGTTTCTATTTGTCTGTCTGTCTCTGTCTCTCTCTGTCTCTCTCACTCTCTGTCTCTGTGTCTGTCTCTGTCTCTCTATCTCTCTGTCTCTCTGTCTCTGTCTCTCTGTCTCTCTCTCTCTTTCTCTCTCCTCCCACCTGCAAGAACTTATACTGACAACCTACTTACTCGAGTAAAACTACATTAAAAACATAGATATGTGCGCTTGTACCATTACATGTAAGCAATCAACTTTGAAAACCATCCTTCAAAAGACTATCACTGGCTGGCAAGATAGCTCAGAGGTCTAAAACTCCTGCTTAGGCAGGCTTAGGCGGATCACCCAGGGACTAAAGTTCGATCCTCAGCACCACATGCCATGCCAGTGCCACCCTCCGGGTGGGCTGAGCCATAAATAAATGAATGAATGAATGAATGAATGAATGAAGTCCCACCAGTTAAGTCACCTATGGCGCATCCATCAGAGTTTCCCAGACTGTGACTGTGTTAAAGAATAAATATACGTGACTTGCTGGTGTAGAATCCAGATATTGTTACACGGAAAGAGTTTTACAGCCATGAATAGTTTATAAAAAGGTATTTAAAATGAAGAAAATTTTGCTTGTGGTTAAAAAGAAGTTAATGAAGACAGCCAATGAGATGTCCAAGTGGCTAGGGACATGGCTTAGTGGCACAGCACCTGCCCAGCAAGCGAGAGGTCCTGAGTTTGATTCCCAGCACCAGAAAGAGAGAGAGAGAGAGAGAGAGAGCAAGAGAGAGATAGGGATATTAAAGTAAACAAGGGGAAATTTATAAATAAAGGGTAATAAAAACCAGGGTATCAGAACAGGCTGCTCTAAAGAAAAGTGCCTTCTTGACTACTTCCTGCAACACTAGCACAGATTCAAGCTTTATTGCAAACTGTACAAAACAAGATAATAGGCTGGATGAAAACAAACAATAATTTGAAGAAAATGTTATGAGTCTTTAGCAAACATATTAGAGAAAAGTCCAGCATACTTCAAAGCAACTCAGAAGAAAGAGGCCAAAAGAAAGGAGACACAGTGGGGTTGACAAATGTCATGGCGTGTTTCCAGTAGGACCTCCGAGCCAGTCCAATGAGACGTGCAGTGTCACCTGGACTTCCCCTCAGGAGACCCTGAAGCCAGGGAAGCACTGCAGAAAGGCCTGCAGGGAGGTGAGTGGGTCTGTCTGCCATGCCAGCGCTGGGAGGCTAGTGGCCACATCACTGATCCGGGGGAACAAGAAATCAAAGGAGAATAAGCAGGCCTGAGGTGTTCTCTAAGGCCATCTGGGTAGGGAAGTCCTCCCTCCTCCGAAGAACATCCTGGGAAGTGGGCACCTTCCTCCCTTCTGGGGCTTTGCGGTGGAAGAAGTGTGAAGGGGAGGAGAGGGAGTTGGAGCTGCAGGACTGGGAGCACAGCCATGGATAGGGTTGGGACAGCAAGTGAAGCAGGCACAGGGGAAGAGGGAAGTGGCAGGCCGGGTGCAGGGGGCCTTACAGGTCTCCTGCGGCCTGGCCTTTGTTTACACAGCCCAGCGCATTAGCTTGGTCATTAGAAATGACTCGAGTCTTCCATAACTTGCACTACAAAATATTCCACATGCTGCATATTTAGGGTAGAGATTTCCTCACAGCAATATTTTGGATTTCAAAGACAGTTTTGGAGATCTCCACAAGCAGCTCAAAAAGGATGAGAACCCGTAGTTATGCAACAGGAAGAAATCCCTCACTTGATAAATAATTCATGATGGGCTCCACTGAAGATAATGTACCCCTTTGCACTCAAAGTGGAAAACGCCTTATAAACAATTTATATTCTTTTAAAGTGAAAGTAATAGCCTTCGTCTCTTAGGATTTCACAGTTTGTAAAGCTGTTTTATGTGCATTATCTCATTCAATCTAGGAAACCAGAAGAAGCTTATGTTGGCCACAATCCCAGGTGCGTGTTTTTAGAAGGAGCTGATGTCCATCTCCACCCAGCTGCTGCTGACACCGTCTCCCTCGTGGGCCCCCACAATCATGCCTCGTCCGGAACAGCTCACCCATTGATCCCATCCACCCTACCTCACCCACAGCCAACCCACGACGTTTTCTGTTTGGTGGGCACCAGTTCCACAGGCCCACTGCCAAGTGAGAAGCTCTCTTGGGCTCTTGGGGAAACAGATTGAGCTTGAAAACTGCCCACGTCTACTAAGTATATAACATTTGGGAAAGATATTTAAACACTCCGAGCCTTTGATTTATCATGTGAAAGTGGGAATAATAAACACCCACATTGCAGATTTTTAAAGTACTAAGCAAGAAAATTCTCTGTGCATTCTTGTATGCTTCTTTTGACCTGTCTTAGCCTCTTCATTTCTTCTTTTATAAAAATATGCAAATGTCCCTACTCCTTTAATTTATGTTGGATCATTTTGTTCTCACAGCGCAAAGTCTTTCAATGATTATCTAAGGCTACAAAACACAGCCTGAACTCTGTTCCAAGATTTCCAAGAGTGCCTGTATTCAGGCTGGGCCACCTCTGGTCCCCTACCTGCCGAGCAGTATCACAGGTATGTACTGCAGGGCCTGAGTCCTTTTAAAAAAAAATAATATAAATATATAGACATAGATATATAGACATAGACATAGACATAGACACAGACATAGACATAGACATAGACATAAGCATAGACATAGACATAGATATAGACAAAGATATATGTCCATGTTTGCAGCTTAAGGATTACTCTCATCACATGGCAAGCTGGTACAGGTTCATAATGAAACTTAGTGATTTTAACTTCTGGGCCTATGAGATAGCTCAGCAGACTAAGTGCCTGCTTAGGCAAGCACAGGGATTGGGGTTCAATCCCCAGCACCACATACCACACTGGCCCCGCCCAGGGCATGCTGAGAGAGCCACCAAGACTGGGCATGGTAGTGCACACCTGTAATCCCAGCACTTGAAAGGCTGAAAGCAGGAGAATCATTACGAATCCAGGCTGCATATCAAGACCAAATACATAAATTAGATATGTATGTTTTTAACTTCCTACTTCCTCCATGCTTCCTCTGTCTCATGGTCCCTCTCCATTTGCAGAAGATCTGAGTTCGCCTTCCTCAGCTACTGTGCCCCTCAATAGGACCAAACTCTAGTCAAGCCCCTTTTCTTTGGGCAACAGCTGCAGAAAACTTAGAAACACTTTCTCACTTTCTTTAGGAGGAAAGCCTAATTTGGGGGCTGGTCGTCATGCTGAGGAGAACACTTAGCGTTCCTGTGGGTGAAGTAGTCAGTAAACACAGGAACCCTATGCTCTCTCTCTCACTTTACACTAAAATATACTCCTACCTTAGTACCTTTTGAAGTTTGAATGCATGATGTATCCAGAATTGTTCTTTTTACTCAAGAGTGCTTTGAACATCAGAAATTTTAGAGGGTTCCACACAGACTATGATTGCCTTTTCTGCTGTCAACAGTGTCATTGATATGTTGACAGGAGATATATTAAAAGTACATCACTTTGGATAGTATGCATAATTAAACAATATCACTCCTTCCAGTCCATGAATATAGGATATATTTACATTTGTTCAAGTTCTCTTGAATTTCTTCCATAATTCATTTATAGTTTTTACTGCAGAGATATTCAGTTCTTTTGTTAGATTTTCTTGTACATATCTTTTGTGGCTGCTATAAGGTTATTTTTTTCTTTGGAGAAATTCTGTATAATTTCTGATGCTTTTCTATTCTTTTACCATTTTGTGTTCCCTTTTTAGCATAGAATCATAACAAAAAAAATATTTTCTTGATTTCATTTTCAGATAGTTTGCTATTAGTGTAGAAATGTGACTGGTTTATATTCTTTGACTTCGTTTTTTTTCTTGTTGTTGTTTTGTTTTGTTTTGTTTTGTTTTGTTTTGTTTTTTCAGGACTGGGGTTCAAACTCACTACCTTACACTTGCCAGTCAGGCACTTGTGCCACAGAGCTATCTCCCCAGCCCCTTGACTTCGTATCTTAAGACTCACTAGATTCATGAGTTCTAACACATTTGGGGGTGCCATTCCCATTTAAATTGATTTCCTTCGTTCGCTTTGTCTCATTTCTGTAGGTGGCACTTTCAGTACTGTATTGAATAAAAGTGATGATGGGGCAACATCCTTCTCTAAACTCCAAGTCCTAGGGAACAGCTTTCCATTCTTTCTAGTCAGTGTGTTACTGACCACGTTTTCCCCATGTGCTCCTTGACACACAGAGGTATGTACAACGGGACATGCTTTTCACCCAGCTTGCTGAGAGTTCTTAGCATGAAGAGACTTTCAAGTCTATCAGAGTCTATGGTATTATCACAAATCACAGACACATAGACTGATGGGATAGGACAGACAGCCTGAAAATCAGTCTCTATATCTAAAGCCAAATGGTGAAACAGCCTTTTAAAAAATGATGCTGAGGAAACTGGATGGTCACATGTTCTTGTCTCTTGCCTTGCGCAAAATCAAACTTAAAAGTATCAAAGACTTACATGCAAACTCTGAAATTATGATCATACTAGAATGAGATATAAAGAAATCACTTCCATGCATGAGATTAGGCAAGCATCTCTCTCTGGGCAAGACCCAAAAGCACAGGCAACAAAAGTAAAAAGAGATGAATGATATTGTATCAAACTAAAAAGTTCTATACAGAGCTAGATTGGTGAGATGAGCTTTAGGAGGCTTAGATTCAATAGCCTCCAACATCACAAGCTTCACTGGTG
>PVJA010016169.1:0-43987 GCA_004027025.1 Myocastor coypus
TTTTTTTTTTTTTTTTTTTTTTTTTTTTTCTGAGCAACATCAATAGGGAGGTGGGTCATGCCCACACACTGTACTCTGTAGTACAATTGTGAGGACAATATGCAATATGTCAACTTTCAAAGAAAAGGGGAAAAGAAAAAAAAAAGTAGTGTTGATTTAGAAGGGTTAATGTTTAATTGTTTGATCAATCTTATATACCTCTATGTATTAATCTAAACTGATCTGATGATGAAATATGTAATATAACAATTGCTAAATTTAAACAATAAAAAATTGAAACTTGAAAAAAAAAATAAGTAGATTCTGAGCTCCCTCATCTGGGACGTAAGCTTGTCTTCTTCTCTACTACCAGCGGATCATGGGAAGTCTTCCAGCAATCATGGGTATAAGTAAAAGCATAGCAGAGCCAGATGCTGTGGCAAACTGGGATTCTGAATGTACAAGTCAGCATCCTCCAGGGAAATTGAACCAACAGGGGATGGCTGATAGCTAGATTGATAGATAATAGATCAATAGACTCATAAGGCAGATGCACTATGAGATGCGTTTCCCATGTTTACGCAGGCCAAGAAGTCCCACAGTCATTCACCTGCAAGGTAAAGAAGCACAAGAAGTGGTAACGTAATTCAGGACAAAGAATTGACCAGAGCCTGAAATTCACAGAATGAAGAGCACCAATGCCTACAGACAGAAGAGGCTGTACATCCCGGCTGAAATACAGACAGAAAACTCACCCACCCTTTCTACACAATTATTGTTGTATTTGAGCCCTCAGTAAGGTGGGTAGCATCTGCCCACATTAATAAAAGCATTCTTCTTTACTTGGTTTGCCAATTCAAATGTTAACCCTTTGTGGAATTCCAGGCCAAATACACCTAGAAATGTTCTCAGTGGGTAGTGGAGCAACCTTTCTTCTGGTCAAATTCTCATATAAAATTAACCACTATGTTGAGTGTAGAACTTTGTCCCCCAAATGGGACACTGACCGTGTCTCCCAGTCTTACAGTGTGTTGATTCTGACAGGAGTCAGCCTATGGTAAGTATTATAGTTGTATGATATCCAGTGCCCCACGATTAAACACTGTGACTTTTCTAGAGTGGAGTATCATACTAGAAGCTCCTTTTCAATTGGTGTATAACTGCTATGTGCCTTGTAAGGTCTTGCTCCAGAAGACCAGAATATAAAAAGCTTTTATCCTGCTATAAAGGCTGACCACAGACTGTATATAAAGCCTCACCTATCATAGATACATCTAGTACCACAGGGTCTTCTGAGTTGGATGGCTTGAGCGCAAAGGTTGCTTGAACCACAGCCCATGAAACTCTTACAGAGATCTTATTTAGATTCCTTCAAACTTAGTCCATTTCACTCAGTGGATATATTAGAGATGTATTTCTAGATCTAGAATCTACTACTCCCACACCCAAACTGGCCTGCAAGGTTACTTTCTTCATGGTGGCAATAGGTGCACACAACTGTCACACATTTTACTTTATAGAAAATATCCAGGAACACAGCATAGGCTGCTGCTATGATGGCCCACTAACTCTGGGTAAGTTTTGTCTGCCATCTATGGGACATGTGACTTGCAAAATGTCTCTGATGTGCAGGCTGCTTCTTGTTCAGCTGGTCTGCTCCAGTGATATAGTGAGTGTGGTGCAGGAGTGTGGTGTTGTGCGAAGTGTCACGATGGCCCACAGCAGACAACAACAGGGCAAAGGGATTGCAACACCAAGCTGGGTCAAGACTGCGCTCATTTCCCCTCTCTGCAACATGTGAATATGAACCAGTTCTGAAAGGCCTCGTTCATAGGAATAGAAAATAATTCGTTCAGTATGATCTGGTCATCCCACCACAGGGGCCAGGGATATAGCACAGTAGCACAGGCACTTCCCTGACAAGCACACAGTCCTGAGTTTGACCCCTGATATGGATGCAGAGCAAGGAGGATCGCCAAGAGTCCAAGGCCAGCCTGGACTGCCTAGGGAGTCCTTGTCCCCAAACACACACACACACACACACACACACACACACACAGCAGAGGATAGTTATCTCACTGTATGCATGTATTATGGAAACGTTTAAAAATCTTGATTTCATTAAAGTAGAGCATAGCACTGCAACCACTAAAAGGAAGATAGTGAGAATAGGAAGGAGAGAGGATAGGCAGTGGATACAAAAATGCATTTCCTAGGAGGAATAATTTCCAGTGTGCTATAGCACAGCGAGGTGACTATAACTTGACCAAACTAGTATATATTGTGTGAAGAACTGGAAGAGAGGAGTTCAGAAGTTCCTAACCCAAACTATGAGAGCAGCTCAAGGAGAGTCAGACATTAATTATCCTGTTTTACTCATTACACATTGTACATTGGATCCAATCACCAGGCAGTGCTCCATAAATATGTCCCATTATTGTGTTAATTAAAAATTAAAATGTAGCAGAATTTATTTATACAAGCAATGCTCACATATTACATATTGAATACCATTTTACTGTGTTTAACAAAATTCCACTTACAGTAGCACAGCTACACCATGCACAAATACTTACTTAAATCTGCCATAGATTACTATCATCCTTCATGGTCTTCTGGGTTGGGTAAATTATTAGTTCAGTAAATTAAGTGAAGGTACTGTGGAGATACATGTATTTTCAAAGACCAGTAATGGGTAACGAAATTCAAGCAGTTACAGTCTTCCCCAATCAGGGAAGCCTGAAAACTGCTGGATGCACTGTAGAGTTCCACCAGAATGTCAGAAAAGGACTATTGTCAACACTCCTCAAACTTTCCCATGAAACTGAAAGAAAAGTAACAGCACTAAATTTATTCCTGGACCATAGTGTGCCTTGGTTCCAAAAGAAGACAATCTATGATAAATTATAAACTATGGCTAATCTCCTTAGTGAATATAGATGCAAATATCAACAGATAGTGACAAACAGAATGCAGCAAATCATCAAAAGCTCATAGTCTACATCCAAATTTGTTTTAGCCTCAAGATGCAAAGATGGTTCAATGCATCTAATTCAATAAAAATAACATTATATAAATAGAAGGACAAAAATCACACACCCATCTTAAGAAATGAAAAGTCTTTAACAAGATCCAATATCCATTAAAGATTCTTAAAAACCGACAAAAATAGGCTTAGGATGTTATCTGAAACTGATAAAAGACATTAATAACAAATACTTTGACCACATCATACTAAATGAAAGAAAACTAAACGTGCTTTCTTGACAATCTGGACAAGGAAAAGGCTATTCACTGAGACAGATGTCAGAAAAATAACTTCATTCTCACAATAGCTTCATAATATTAAATACCCAAGAACTAGCCTAACAAAGACAGTAGAAGAGTTCTCTGTAGTATTCTGAGAAAAGGGATTCAAGAGGAGATGAGGTTATGAAAAGTTATCTCTTGTTTCTTTGTAGGAAGAACTAATATAGGCAGGGTGGCCATAGTACCAAAAAATTATATAGAGTTTTAGCACAATTCCCATAAAAATACCAGCACCCTTCCTCCCAGAAATATAAAATCTATTATAAGATTGCATGTAACCAGAAGAAACCTTGTATGACAAAACCAATCCTGCCATCTTGTCTTTGACAAAAGAGCCAGAAGGGTATGCTGGGAAGAAATAATGTTTTTATGAAATGGTGCTAGGAAAGATGATTATCTGCATGAAAAAGAATAAAAATGGATCCATGCCTTTCGCCCTGCATAAAAATTAAAGCAAAATGAGTCAAAAGCGCCCACTGAACAAGTAATAGCATGAATGATGGACAAATGGGAGTCAGCCAAGTTAAAAGGACAAACAAGTAAAGAGACAACATGCAGAGCGGGAACATAATTTTGCCACCCAGTCCTCAGACTGATAACTATTATTTAGAATATGTAACCAAATCAGAAAATATACTCCCCCCAAATAAAAATACTCTATGGAAAGTGGGCTATAGAAGGCGAAGCACGGTGGCGCATTCTTATGATTCCAGCACTGGAGAAGCTGAGGCAGGGGGCTGCCATGAGTTTGAGGCGAGTCCGTGATGTGTAACAATTCGAGGCCAGCCTGAACTGCATAGTGGGACCTTTTCAAAAAAAAAAAAAAGAAAAAATGGAGTAGTGAAATGAACAGACCCTTCTCAAAAGAAGTCGTACAGATGGCCATTGGGTACGTGAAAATGTGCTTGGCCTCTTTGGCAATTAGAGAAATGCAAATCAGACCCGGGCGTGGTAGCGCACGCCTGTAATCCCAGCACTCGGGAGGCTGAGGCAGGAGGATTGGTACGAGTTCGAGACCAGCCTGGGCTACAAAAGTGAGCTCAAAGCCAGCCTGAACTGCATAGTGAGACCCTGTCTCAAAAAGACAAAAAAAAAAAAAAAGAGAAATGCAAATCAGCACAACACTGAAATTTCTTCTTGCTTAATAAACTCATAAGTTGACTAGTTTGTAGGGAAAAAGGAACAATTATAAATTGTTGGGAGAAGCATGAGCTCATAAACCCATCATACAAACAAGCATTGAGATGTCTTTAAAAAAAATTACTTCTTTATTTGGTACAGGGTTTCACTGTACAGCTTGGACTCGTAATGATCCTCCTGTCTCAGCCTCCCCAGTGCTGGGATTACAGGCATGCACCACTGTGCCCAGTTTCAGTGACCCACATAGCACACCCAGAGTTCTGGACCCAGCATTGCATGCAGCACCAAAGACTGAGCCTGGGTTCTTGCACTTGTAAGGCAGACTGCTGAGCTATCCTCACAGCCCTGCATTGAGATTTATTGGAAAACTAAACTAGATTCCATTTAACCCTGGTATTCCCCTTTTAGGTATCTTTCAGGAAAGAGTGATACACATCTTACTACACTGGCAAATGCATTCCTGTGTTTAGAGCAGCCCAGGCCATAACAGCTAAATCTTACAGCAACATATACGCCCATCAGAAAGTTAGTGGATAAAGCAAATGTGGTAAATATGCACGAGGAATACTGCTCAGCCAAAACAAGGGACAAATGTGGACCATTTCTCGGAAAAATGAATGCCCAGTGAGAGAAAATTAAATGTCAGACTGATTCTCTTATATGAGAACACCAACGCAGAAATAATTTACAAGCAAATAAAAAAGACAGATAACAAAGTACAAGGAATTTGTGGAGGTTGGAAGGGCTTCTGAGGATGGGGGCACGGGAGACAGTGAAAGGATCAAGGTCCAATCTGTGCGGAGGTGTTTTCCTTGATGAATTGATCTACTATGTATTGCAGGTATATGCTAATAAAAAGGAATAAGGAAAACTAAAACATCAGTGGCGCATTACTACACGTGATGTTTCATATGAGCTAGGGCTCAGTTGGTTACAATCGACCTCATCCTTGCTTATTTGCAGCTCTTCCATGTCAAGGAAAAACTTCGATGTTGGGGATTCGCCAGTCAACAAGTCCATTCTGATTACGCCCTGCAGATGGAAGAAAGGGCTGCCGAGGTGGTCCAAGAGCACGACTGGTTCTCCTTTTCATACCAGGTTCACCTGTCTCTCTAAAGGGAAATTCTAATACAGGCCATAGTAAGGAAAAGGGTAAGAAGTCATTTTAAAGGCCGGCGAGATAGCTCAGCAGACTAAATGCCTGCTTTGGCAAGCCCAGGGACCACGGTTCGGTCCCCAGTCCTGTATACTGCCAGCAAGAATGGTGTGGTGGTGCACGCCTGTAATCGTGGCACTTGGGAGGCTGTAAACAGGAGGATCACTAGGAGTTCAAGCTGCATAGTGAGACCCTGTACCAAATGCATAAATAAAAAAAGAAGTCATATGTCATTTTAAGATGAAAGCGTTTTAATGAAAATATGCAAATGCATTCATCAGTATTCACAAACACTGAGTTATTTCTAATTCTACATGCCAGTACCTTGGGAGAGTTTCTCCTAAGGACATGTTTAAATTTGTTCCATACTTCCTGGGTATTCAGACTATGGGAAGTAAGAGAACAGCAGGACTCAGCAGAGCCCTGGCAGACACACTCGGCAGTGAGAGGCTCAAAGAAGGAGGGGCCAAGAGTGGCTCGCCTTCGGCTCATGGCCTTATAGTAACCCAGGTCTCTGTCACTATGCATTCAATACTGTTGTGCTCTCATCCAGTCAGTTCCTTTTCCAACATACCCTGTAGACTCTGAACTTAAATTTTATGCTTTGTAGGCCTTTGTAGGTAAGCAACAGTACACTACATCAGTGAGTGTGTGCCAGGACCACAAAACCACAGTAACGAGCTGTGGGCTGGGCAACTGCTTACTGTGCAAGGTGATTCTGCTGCCAGAAGACACACAGGGCAATAGCAGGCAAAGGCGACGTCGTCGGAGCAGGGCAAGGAGCTCATGTGCCAAGGGTGACAACATCAGGCCTCCTGGAGGGGACAGAGCACCCGCGCTAAGACCGGGCAATGAGGAGGCCTCGGGAGATCACATCCGGGGCTAACAGGACTCGCAGTGAGTCAGGAGTGCAGCCAGCAGAGCACTAAGCCCAGGCGAAGGGGAGGATTAGCCCAACAGCTCTTAGTTCATCATAGTCCCCAGGTTTGAGGGTGTGTGTGTGTGCGTGTGTGTGTGTGCGTGTGCATGTGTGTGTGTGCGTGTGCACGTGTGTGTGCGTGCGCATGTGTGTGTGCATGTGTGTACGCGTGTGTATGTGCATGTGTGTGTGTACATGTGTGTATTTTGCAAGCAGAATGGCTGATAATTTGTAGGTCTTAACTTCTAATACACTGACGCATTAAAAACATCAAAAAAATAAACATTGAAAATAAACATGATTTATAATCAATATTATATGTATAACACAAATGTTCATCTCTACAAAACTAGTGATGCCAGCTTATGAATTAAGTTTTTGATCCCATAAAGTATAATATTTCATTTTATTATGTATTCATCTAATGTTTATCATGACAAATAGGTTGTCATTCTAATTCATGAGAGGGACATTTTATGAAACCATGTGGAGACTAATACTATGACAATGTGTGTCTATTACATGCTACCTGGAGGGGAAAAATCCATAAGTTGTAAAGCAGTGATCTTGTGTTATGAAGAGATTTCATACTATAAAAGAGCAGAGCCTAGTGTTAAGATATTTTAGTACTTTGTAGGCAAAAGCAATTTTTGTGATGTAGTGTTATCACTACAATCTATTAGATTAAGCATAGCTTTATCCAAAAGACATTTTGACAATACATAATATTCTTTGAACAAAAGAAAATAGATAACAATGTTTTATATTTATAGATTATTATTTTAACACAGTGTGTGTGTGTGTGTGTGTGTGTGTGTGTGTAATAGTAACACATCAAATATTTGACTGTAGGTCTCTGTTTTGGCT
Organism: Myocastor coypus; assembly: GCA_004027025.1. Classification (NCBI taxonomy): domain Eukaryota; kingdom Metazoa; phylum Chordata; class Mammalia; order Rodentia; family Myocastoridae; genus Myocastor; species Myocastor coypus. The sequence goes on from PVJA010016169.1 coordinate 7,371, forward strand.
TGGCTTATACGACAGCTAACAGACACAGGCAGAAATCTGAAAAAAACCGGCGTTTGGCTATAAAGCTGTTTCAGTATTCTGAGCTCCTTGCTTTCACATAGCAAAGCTTGAGGAACGCTGTCCACAAAGGGAAACTCGGAGTTTTTGCAATCACTTGGTCCAAGTCATTAGGCACTTTAGAAGGCACCACATTTTTCTGCTTAAAAATATGGGGCGGGTATAATGTCCTTTAAATGTTCTTTGATGTTGGCGTTCGGAGCCTAAAAGCAATGGCACGCACGCGGCCGCACTGCTGATACGCCTGGCGCTGAGCGCTGTTGTTTCAGACGCAGCAGTGACGCATAGCACGGAGAGTCAAAACGAGTCAGAGCAGAGTCTATCAAGTCCGTTTTCCTCATTTTGATTCCGAGGTTTTTTTGCTAAAAATCACAAGCCAGTCTTAGTGGCGAGCTTCAGAAAACTTGCAGAGCTGTGATAAGAAAGGACATCGCTCATAAATATTCATTAAAAATTACCTTTTCTGGATCATGAATTTTTCAAGCAGACACTGATTTGACCTCTACAAGGAACAAAATCCAGCCTATAGCAGAGTGTCTCCGATTTCTGACAAAAAAAAGGTGAAAAATTGGTTTTCCCAGCTAAGCAGCTACTTTGTACATTGTGTGAGGTCTGAGGTCAGTTACCTCTGCGCTCCACACGCTAGAGCATTAATATTCATTCAAATTACAATCTTTAAATTCTAAAGTCCTGTTCATACTTCTTCGAAAAATTGATCGTGAAGCAAGCCAGGGTTTGCATTTTAACTAATTTTTAAAGTAACTTCATCTAATTCCTCTGTTGTTAAAAATGTATGAATTCAGTAATTTTCTTTCAAAAAAAATTATCTGCTTCTTTAGAATTTATACACCTTTTCACTAAGGATAGAAGTCACGTTTCTCCTGGTAATTGTCTGCAGAGTGTGGGGATGGCAGGGAATGTCTGCATTTGTGTTTCTCAGAGGACTATTACTGGCATGTCGTCTTCATACACCTCCCCACGGTGCACGTACAGACAAGAAGTGCTGCAATTTTGGGGGCATGTCTTTTGTTTCCATTGTTCCATCCACGGTGTCTCAGTGAGTTTTTCAGCCATGCCAGCCGCACTGCTTATATGAAGCCACGGAGAAGCAGAGTATGCATCGCGATGGCTAATGCTGCTCACACTTAGCATCGCAGTTCCTGCGCTTTCCCGGCACTTATCCCACTTCCTTGTCTCAGGTGAATTCCAGACATGGCACTGAAGCTTGAGAATTCATATTTGGGTCACATCAAAGACAAGCAAAATATGGCCCAAGGTAATCCTTTAAGCAATACACCCCAAGCCATCATGGAGTAATTCTGAGCTTCAAAACTTCAGCTAAACAGCTGCAGACTTACTCTTATTAATCAGGATTCTAACACTAGCGTCTTAATTCTCTGGTTTTATTATCCTGGAAATACTTTCATCAGTCAGTGTTTTGTCCTCTTATGTAAAGGAGCTACCTAGTTTGCAGGATTTATTTAGAGCACACCTCGATTTAAACCTGACATTGTAAATAGTTCTATTTTGACATAGAATTAACTCAATATGAATATTATATAATTTTGTATGTATCCTGGTAATATAACTTCTACTGCAATCTACTGTCTCAGAGAAGTTGTAACGTGTCAAATTGGAAGTTTCCTCTCTTACCCTCTGGGGGGAAATCTTCATAAGGGAGAAATAGGAAAGAATAGGCATTATTGTTAAGAGTTAGAGGCACTTTCTTCAATTTCTTTCACTTTTTATTCATAACTCAACTCTGACCACCTCCTTAGGTACTACGGTATAGTATTCTGATTAGCAAGGACAGATCTTTGAAGATGGAATCTGCGTATATTCCAGTGGCCTTGATGATCCCATAATCCAGGCTCTGGTGTCGCATCTTCGTGGACACAGAGTGTTTAGTCCCTCTGTTCCAGTTACAGTGCTGCCTGGCCTTCATTTTACACATGTCAGAGCGTGGAATGCAAAACAAAGGTTCCATCAGGACAGCCCAGAGCCGAGTTGAGGGCACGCGGTCCTCTCTTCGCTATCAATTCAGATGCATCTAGACACTAATGTGGCAAGATTTGCAAAAGGAAAATGGACAACATCCAATTAAATTTGAATTTCCAAGAAACAAAAAGCATGTACCACACAGTGCCATTGAAATGAGAAAAAACATTATGACTTCTGCTAAACTTTAAACCACGTGTCTTGTATTTTATCTCATAACTCTTGCATAAATTCTAACTTGATATAAAAAATATTTATTGCAAGAAGAAAAATAATTTCTTTAAATGTTTTTCCATTCCACTCTTTGTTCACATTGACTGGGAGCGTAAGACCTCGGCGAAGCCTGTGCTTCCTTTCGATATTTCTGAATGATGCTATCGGTCTCAACCCCCACATAACCTGCTGCGCTTCTGTTTCTTATGCAGAGTCGTGTGCTATTAGATGTGCGCGCTCCACATGTGAGTCTCACGTGGAATTCCTTAACGATGAGGACACTCTCAAGGTTTGGGGAGCTCCTCCACGGTCTGTCCTTATACTCTTTTTTTTTTTTTTTTTTTTTGTCTTTTTGAGACAGGGTCTCACTATGCAGTTGAGGCTGGCCTTGAGCTCACTTTTGTAGCCCAGGCTGGTCTCGAACTTGCACCGATCCTCCTGCCTCAGCCTCCCAAGTGCTGGGATTACAGGCGTGAGCCACCACGCCCGGCTTGTCCTTATACTCTTGCTGTCAACGTGTGCCACCGCTGTGGGTTCAGCCTTGACGTCGCTGCTGCTGAGCCCCAAATGAAGAGATGGCCTCACGTTGCAGGCATTCTGTTTCCCGGCCATAGTATTCATCTGCTCCTGGTTGTCATTTTACACCGTTTATGTCACTGCTAGATTAAATTTTGACTTCTTGCAGAAATAGCATTTTATGTAGTTTCATCATCCTGTGGGAAAATAGGACGAAGGGAAGGGCACAGGGAATAAGAGAATGAAGGGAGAAAGAAGTGAGAAAGAGGGAAAATAAGAGAAAAATGATGTCAAATGAAAGGAAGGGAGGGAGAGATACTCAGAGCTGCCTTTTCCAGCAAAGCCTACCGGTGCCTACGGGTGATAGAAAATGACAATTCCTGTGTAAAACTTTCAAACTCAGAATTAGTGGCTCAACAAAAATATCCACATATGGAATCTTACCAACGGAAGAGGATGAAATTGCAGGGCGCAAAATTTAGGTGCATTTTATTGGAGCAGGCCTGAAAATTCATGCTGCCATCTTGTTCCAGGCCAAATTTTATTGTTTCAGTTCACAAAGCGCACTTGTTCTTTGAGAGCTTCTTTAGCTTCCCCTTGACCAGCCAAAAGACCCAGAGCATGTACATACAAAGCCGAATTCAGTCAGTTTGTGGACAGTTGGAGCTCACGGTGGAAAGTGACAGCCTCGCCGTACCGCGCTCTCTCAGCAGTTTGCATCCCTGGCACTCAGATTACCATCATAGTTTCCCCTTTCTCCAGTGTTAGATGTTGGCTTCTTCATATTAAAGGCAGTCCTTTGCAGAGCCATACTTTTGTTGTTTTTACATGACAGATAAAATTAGCTTCTGGCAGATACAACTCCGCGCACACGGACGGATGGATCGAGTTGATGTCTTTGGTGTACGAAGTGCGGTCAGGAGAGGAGACTTCTATTATGTTTTACAGTTAATTGTTTATGCACAACAATGCATCCGAGTTTCAATAAGCCAGTTGCCAGAGATTCAAAGCCCAGAAAATAGCACATTCTTTCACACAATAAAGAATGGACAGGCGCTCGTACCAGCTCACAAGTTCTTCTTTATGAACAGCAGAATTGCTTTCTGCCCATTTCAAACACAACCCTAAATGTGCCCAGCACAGCAAGAGAGAGCCGTGGAAGCAGAGAGAGTTTAATATTCCAGCCCAGCTCGCTGAAAACAACCTCCACAAAAACACTAACATGGCAGGGCAGTGCACCGGACAGCAACGAGATTTGTCCGCTATAAATGCAGAATAGTGGTTTTAAGTTTAGCGCCCAACTAAAGGGCCCAGTTACTATTCATAGATGCTGAATTGTTCTACTTTGAGAACATCTTTAGCATAGAGTGTTCATAGAGTGTGTCAGGAGAAAAAACCCAACTGTGTATCTATCAAGGATTCCTCCCATGCACAACACTGACAGAAAGGGTGTCACAAATTTACACAAAACCATGGTGGGCATTAGGACCAAAAAATTTAAAATAGTGCAGTTCAGGTAGAGTTTGAAAGAGCATACTCTTATTTTTACCTGTATAAATAATACTCACAAAGTAAGAACTCTTGTAGAAGACTTTCTACTAAACCCCTAACATAATTCTTTAATCTTTTTTTTTTTTTTTTTTTTTTTTAATCTGCTAACAGCTAAGCTCAACCTACTAAAACTAAAAGCTGGATTCATGGGAACTGAAGAAGGATTCTGAAGAAGACAGGGGTGTAATCATGAACTGATAAATATAAAAATTCTCCAACTAATTTTGTTTCCCAAAATAAAGTTTAATTAGTAGCTTTGACGTTTAAGAATTATAGAGCTTTAATAAAGTATTTAATAGTAGAGAATCCTTTGTTAATTAGAGGTAAGTGACTCTTCATTTTTGTTTTTTATAACTTCCTCTAGTATTAAAAAGAGAGAGGAAGAGATATATCCCTATTAATATGAAATATTTACATTTCTTTGGTTTCCCCTCCCTTTGTTTGCTCATGGACATGACATAATCAGAGAAGATTTGGTGACAAACTGAAGAAAAAAAATGTATCCTCTATGTACTGACCTGTTAACAAAATATTTATCTCCATATTGACACTGACAAAACTTGTGGACTGTAATGTACTATAATTGCATTTCACTTGGTGTATTAAAGAATGTCAAACCCTGAAACCAAGCAAAATATTATCTGCAGGGTTTTTCCCCATTATGTAGAATGGTGAAGTCCTGAAGGCAATTTGAAAACCTTAGTTAACCAGCTTCTTCTGTTTGCATATTCAATCCCTCAAAGTAACATGTGCATAATTTTATCATCATTGTGTGCCATCTGGAGTATGCTGATTGAACTGCAGTTTGAAAATGAGGGTTAAGAGATAATTTGGTTGCATATACTTAGAGCTGAAATGTCTCTCATGGAGCAGAACAGAGTTATTTAAAAAGAGAACTATGATTAAAAGATGAAAATATATTCCACAAACTCAAGAAAACCAAGGAAGACAATTATAAGTCTTCATGCCTCTTCACGTGAAGCTTTATTGTAATATTGTTAGCAGAGACAGTCCAAGGGAATCACTGAAAAACATTGGTGCTTATCTATCACAGCAAAAATCATAATGTTTCCAACTAGTCATTTTCTTTATTTAATTTATCAGTGTAGATTTAATATATTATCAATAAACAATATGAGCTAAAGCACGGGTGCCTAACCCGTTTCTTTTCCTCATAGCACTGTCACGGAGATGGAATGTACAACTTGCAGGGTGTCATCAAATTTGAGTAGCAACACAGCTGAGCACTGCCGCTCAGAAGCCCACAAGTGCCATATCAGAGGCTGACAATATTTCCAGCCCAGATTTTTTACTTTTATTTGCCGCGGTGTGATACTCAGTGACACAACTTCTAAGGTCAATCATAAAATACTTCTCATGCATTTATACGAATACCTTAGAGGGTCTCCATTCCATAACTTTTGTTTGTTTAGCATTGGTTTTATTTTCTAGATTTCCTAATATCATTGAATAGCTGAGTCTCTATACGATCATAGGTCACCATATTTGTGATCGAAAGAATAGTCTTTAAGAATAAAATGAGCACACCAGATTTGTTAAGGAAGTATGCGTTTTCCAGAGGATTTGTGTTGTTTGCTGCTATTTTCACATCTATATCATTAATAATATTCTTTCTTACTTGCGAAGATAACATTTCAAAAGCAGCTTTCCTCAATGTCCAATTCCCAAGTCATGTAAGAAGGAACACTATCTACAAGTGAGCATCTATTACACTATTACCTAGGAGAACCTCCCCGCATACTACCTGATTAAAGACAACCTTTCAACTACTTCTTCAAAAACCTTTTCCTGCTTTTCAGGCCTCTGCATGGAAGAGGTTGTCTTGCATTTCTGCTATCATACAATGCATCTCTCAGTTCACAGAGGGGATATCAAGACTACAGTGTAACAACTTTGGGCTGGATGTCAAAGAAGAGTGTTAGCATATGACCGCTCCTTAGTAGTCAACCATAGAATTCCTAGCCACTGAGGAAAGCAGTTCACAAACGTCCTTCCTCTTTTTTTTATCCAGAATAGCAGAGAAGAGTGAGCACCTAATCTATTACTATCCTGTCACAGAACGTGACATTCTAATTCAGTCAGTAGGGACTCACAATAAACTCAAAATCATACTGAGTGCCTCCCTGGTATGACAGTTGATTACATCTTCTAACCTTTCTGCATCTGTGGAACCATCTGGAGTGTTTAGTGCTTACATTCGTGCACACAAAGGACAGGTAGCGGCCTGTGGAGCCGAAGGCCGGCTCAGTCTACTGTAATGCCCTGGCAACAGCACAAAGGCAGAAGAGGGCAGTAGCCAGAATCAGCTCTAGAAAAGATGCCCTTTTGAGGGAAACTGAACCTATTACCTGTACATAATATTTTGTACAATACCCAATACATGAACAGTTATAGAGCTATCCATTAACTCTTGAGAAATTTGTCAAGACAGAGAAAAGAAAGAAAAGTATTCTTAGGTGATATAGAAATATATTTTGAAGAATTTTTAAATAGTCGTTATATGTTGAGATGCTGTTAATGTGAATATAGTAACATAGGTCGATAAAAGTGGTTTCCAGGAAATAAAAAAGAAATACTATGTATCACAGACATTAGACATGCGACTTTGCTTCATGTTGAAGTAACAAAACTAATGCCCTAAGTATATATGAAACTAAATTTTAACTTTATTGAGTAACATGAGATGTTAAGTAAGTTGGTTAAAGTTGTGCAAACATCCAACTATGGGGACAAGAGAGAAACCAAGTTCTACTCTCAAAGGTATTATTTGTTCTAAGTCACTAAGTTTAATCCAGTTCGATGCTCAACAATTCTTTTTTTGTTTTGTTTTGTTTGGTCTTTTTGAGACAGGGTCTCACTATACAGTTCGGGCTGGCCTTGAGCTCACTTTTGTAGCCCAGGCTGGTCTCAAACTCACATCAATCCTCCTGCCTCAGCCTCCCGAGTGCTGGGATTACAGGCGTGCGCCACCACTCCCAGCCTTTTTATTTAATCAATTCTTTTGAAAAATATTTGTTAAATATTTCACACTGTTATTTTTGTTAGTTGCTGTATAAATACCAGATAACTGCTGTTATACGTAAAAAAAAAAAAAATTTGTTAATGAAAGAATAGATTCTTTTCAGAACAAGCATTTGGAACAAGGCGGCTTAGCTGTGGCATAACCCCCGAGCTCTCCTGCACATTGTGGGACACTGAACACCATTCTTGTCCCTTTCTGGTGGCATGCTAGGAGCACTCACTCTCCAGATCATTGCAAATGTCTCCATTCACCTGAGTGAAGCTCTACCAGCTTTCTTCCCTTCCAGCAACACAGAAAGCCACCAGCTGGAGGGAAGAGGCTGGATGCACAAGGTCTGGTACTAATCCAGCATCGCACATCATCACCTGGAGCTGCACGTGCTCGGCCTAGTCGCCTCCCATCTAGGAGAGCAGGAAGCTTTGCAGGGGCTGTGTAGGCCTAAGCCACATGATGAGAAACCGGTAGGAAGGGAGAGCTCCTCAGCTCAGCGATGGCTGAGGTGGCTGCCAGCTGGGACCATATGCTGCTTTTGTCTGTCAAAGAAAGCAGGAAGTCTAAAAGAAGAAAACTAATACTAATCTCCAAGGTTTTTTTTTTTTTTTTTTTGAGATGGTGTCTCACTGATGGGTTTAAACTTGGGTGTGATGTCAAGAAGTAAATTCTGGGGTAGGGACAGGTGGGTCCCTATAAGACAGAGGGTGCATCACCTTCATCTTCTCTTGCTCACTCCTAGCCTCCACCTGCCATGCCAAGAGCGAGCCCACTCCTCCATGCCTCCTCTGCCCGCCCCCTCTGCCCTCCCCCTCCCCCTCCTCCTCCCCCTTACCCCTGTACCATGGCCTTCTGGCCTACCTCCTCTCTTGGAGCCAGCCTGCTGCGGACTGAAACCGCCACACACTGTGAGGTAAATAAATCTTTTCTCCATTAGCTTTTGGTCTTTGGGTATTTTTGCCCCAACAGCACAAAAGCAACATAAATACCCAAGTCCTCTATGTGCAGACAATGTGTTCTTATGTGGCATTGCCAGCAGCAAATTCACTAATAATCACTTAGTCTTAAAATGGCAACGTTGTAGCGTTGGTCTTTGGTAACTCTTTCTTACGCTGTTCTAAGCACTGTCAAAGTCACAGGAAAAGCAGACTTTTTTTTTTTTTTTAAAGCAGACTTTTAGCAGCACACAGGGAAAACCGAGGACCAGCGATTGATCTCTGCGGTCTTTGCTCAAGCCCTTCCTGGGCGTTGTACGGGGACACATTCTGCTATCTTTCCAGGAGCGTGTCGGTGGACTGCTTGGGCACATGATTCAGTAGTGAGTTCCACTTCTCCAAATGGATGCAGCTAATAAGGAAATACGTAATGACGTCAAGAGAAAGGCAAAGAAATCAATAACCGACTCATCGCTGGGCCGGCCAAACAGCCTAGCAGATTGAAGCACCTGCAAGCAGGCTCAGGGGACAGGGGTTCCATCCCTGGGCCCGCCTGCTGGCCCACCCCCTAGGGCACACTGAGATGGCAATTGAGACTGGGCGTGGTGGTGGCACCTGTAATCCCAGCTCTTGGGAGGCTGTAAACAGGTGGATCACTATGAGTCCAATCAAGTAGAGACCCTGAACATCCTGTAGAGCCTTCCATCAATCAATCAATCAATAATCAATCAATCAATAACTTATTGGCAACAGTCATGGCCACATTAACATTAGGAAAAATTAGACTATGTATATGTCATAAATATTAATAATATGTCATGTATTAACCAGAAAATACTTTTGACCTCTTACTCTGTGTCAAGAATTCTATATCATTTTCTCTAATTTATTAATTAATTTTTTGATAAAGACAATAAAAGCCAGGAACTTAACCCAGGGGGGACATGGGGTCCTCTCTAAACAGGAGCAATTTCTGAGGCTTACTCCGTAACTTCTGTTCCATTTCCAAATGCCAGATTTGCCCTTCATTGCTAATAACATATCCATGGGACCCTAACCGAACATTTATCTCTAGTGCTTGCGGTGACATTTCTTCAAGAGTGGTATTCAAATATTTCCTAAGAGCAAGATTCTCAGGATAGAATCCTTGAAACAGAACCAAATCTTAGCCAGGCGGTTGGAAAATTGAATGCTAGTTTCACTCCAGCTGGAACGTAAGTAAAAGATGCTTCTGTAATTCAGAGATGATGAAGTCGTTCTGCGGATTATTTTCCACAAACCTGTTGTTTCATCATCTCGGGCTTGTTTGGTGCTCCAAGATGACCACAGAAATGGACTTCAACTCTCTATTCAAATGACTTCCCTCCTGCCAGGCTTATTTCAGAGTCACTTATTCAGTGTCATCTTTATTCATGGCAAGATGTCCATTTTTGACAAGTCACTGCTTTTCAGGTGGAGAAGAGAGCACCACTGGTTAAACAGTCCCACTTTGAATGCTGCAGTAAATGACAGCATTTTTAAAGTCATCAGTGAGGAAAAGGAAGGTTACAAGCCCTCCTTTTCCGGCTGTTTTTACAAAGTGCATTACCTAAATAAAGATTATGTATTGCAAAGTTTGTAGAAACCATGAGACCTTATCGGGGGACACAGAAGAAATGGATCAACCCTTTGGAAATTCGTGCTCAAAAGCCTCAAGAAATTACCAGTGAATGACAATCACTCGTGACATTCAGTGATGCAGCATTTGCCTAGCAGGCAAGGCAGGGTCCCAGGTACAATCAACTCTTGCAAGGACAAAGCACCTGTGTCCGTGACCGAGTGGCTGCTGTTTCCTTGCATACCCCCATCCTTGTGATTGAATTACTGGGTAGCAGGGCAAGAAAATCAGGCTCATTTGGCCCTTGTCTCTTCCAGTCAAACAGAGGGCTCCTTTTCGAACAAGTGGCAAGTTGGTTGGGCGTCCAGTGCAATCTGCACATTTATATCACTGGTGCAAGAATGAAGCCCTGGGCAAAGAAAATGCAACATCTTTCCTAGGTAAAATACTCTGCCTTTTGGAGCTACCTAGAGAAAAACCTGTAGAGACAAAATGAAAGGAAAATAATGGAGTCCAAAGGAAGTGAGAGCTAGGAGAATGTGTGACTGATACCAGCCTGCAGCGCCTGCAGCCAGCTGAGACGGGGATTAAGCTCCAGCCCTCACAGGGGTTTGGTTCTCTTCCTGGGAGGGTTGTAGCTGTCCCAAAATGATCTTTTATTTCATCCGCCAAGTATTTTCTTTGTTGAAAACATACTAGGGAGAGAGAGAGAGAGAAAGAGATAGAGAGACAGAGACAGAGAGAGAGACAGAGACAGAGAGAGAAAGAAGCAGAGAAACAGAAAAAAATAGATATGCAAACAGAAAGAACAGTGGGAGAAATAGGTAATGACAAAAATCACTTTCTGTTTATTCCCATTGGCTATCTGATGATTAGGAAAAATATAAATGATATACAATACATAATTGAATAAAAATTTAAAATCTATAGATTCTGCATTCATTAATGAGTTTATGATTTTAGTCTACTTCTTTTTCTCTTCTAGTCAGTTTACCCAAGCACAAAAAAAAAAAAAAAAAACGAACAACAACAACAAAAAAAAAACACACCGAAACCAAAATAATAACCATCTATGTCAGAAGTCTTCAATATTTGTATGTAAATTTTCATATATATATCCTCAGCTGTTTGAGGCATATGATCTTAAGCCATGTCAAAAATATCTATGTTTGAGATTTTTGTGTATCCCGAAAGCTGCTGTATATACAAATATGTGTTTTTGTGTTCCGATAAAATATTACTTAATACAAATACTAGGAAGGATGCGATTTACCAACTATCCAAGAATGTTTTCTCTGTAATTCACTACCTTCTATTTAAGTACTTTCTGACTGAAGGCCTTTTTACAACGTCCCTTCGGCCCCTCTAGCCTGTCTTCCTACTTTGCTTACCAACTCCAGCTCCCATGTTGCTGTTTAGGTTCGGGCACTGCCGCCTCTTTCATCTGCCGAGCCAGTAACTTGGAAATGAGCACGAACCCGTCTTTCTCTTTATCATCCACTCTAACATTTGTCACATTTGCTGCTAAATATATCATCAAGATTCCTCCCACATACTACACCTGTGCTTCAGTGCAGCAAAATCGCATCTCTCCATCAGTATAGCCCAACTTGGTTCTTTGAGAAGTGTGTTCTTTGCAGAGTGCAAATCAGGTCATGGTCTGAACCCGTGAAAACTTTTCAAGGCCTACCAAGCCTGAAGCACTGTTCCTACAGAGACTTTTCCCAGAATTCACTCATTAGTGATTACAGCAAAAACACAAAATTATTTCGAGCGGTAATTCCCCAGGAGGCTGAAACTGAGAGACTCATGCCAACAGCTTCACATGAAATCTGCGTTGCTTGATGAGCCTCATGCAAATCTTCACGGCAAATATGGACAGCACTGGTTACTTTAAAGCTTCAGCTGTTTTTGGCGACTCCCTTTGTACATTCAAATGTTGGTTATCCACACATATTTCACTATTTTCTTTAGTTCTGAGACAAACTACCATAAGATATACTGTTATTCTAACAGGGAACACCCACATTTCCTTGGTACTGACACTTCCTTATCTATTCCCATGAGTACTTGAGAATTGTGTCTCCTCAGAGCTATCTTTGTGAATAATAATAAAAAGCGCAAGGAGATACATCTCAGCGCCTTCTCCCTTGATGCATTTAAAATGTAATCCAGGCTGTGTTTGTGGGGTGGGGTCAGAGATATTCAGCGAGGGTATAGATTTGTTATTGTGCTATTGGTTGGTTTCTGATGGTTAATCTCAATGTGTAAACTGGATAGGTCATGGTCTAATTCATTCCCAACATTTTGAGAGTAAAAATTGAATGTAAAATCCATAGATATTCAAGGATTTTTCTGATTTTAGATACTACTACTCATATTTCAGTATACCAGCCAGTATTTTGAGCTCATTAACAATGAGGAAATCTTGTACTGTACAGGTACATCAGTCACTTTTTTAGATTTCTGTGCCTCTAATAAAGTAATTTTTCCATTACTACAAGTGTTAGTTAACTGTGGATGATGTGAAAGGTCTCTGATTTGGTCTCCAGTCTCCTTTGAAGATGCGGCTTGGGTCACAGAAGCTGATGAGCAGCTAGCAGCATCACCTACTTTTAAGGCCATGAAGGGGCTTGGTTCCTTAATGCTTTGAGAATCCATGAAGATCCTACTGCATCTGTTTTTGTGTTGCTTGTCTATTAACATAGAAAACACTTTTGTCTTGGTAGCTGAATACTGCAATAGTAACTACCTGAGCAGTTAATTATTGCAAGGTTGGAGAAAATAGAAGACTCCAGAGAAAAGGTGTATTATTTGCTCAAGGCTACAGAGTGCTTCAGTATCTTTTAGTATTTTCCAATACAACTCTTATATCTGAGACATTAATCTTGGTTCAAGGTTATTAACAAAGTAAATTGCTAACGTAGTATGTATAGAATAAAAATATGTGGCTGGAGATGCAACATTCTATTCTTATAAATGAATCGCCTAAAATACTTGGACAAATTATAAGGCTTGGGATTACTTTTTCAGAGTTTGGCTTAAAGAGTGCAGTTAAACCAAAGACAAATTTCTCCTTCAGAAATTTCTTATTAATTGTTTTAATACCTATAGGATTAAAATAACTTTTCACTGTCAAAATATAATGAGTACAAAATTTCTCTCTGAAACATTTAGAAAATTGGAAGAGGTGAAGATTTTATGAAAAAAGCACCAAAATATAGAAAACAAAAGCACAATGCACAAAAGGAATCACATTAAACTAAAAAGTTCCTATACAGCAAAGAGGAAAACACAATCAATAAAGTGAAGAATCCACCGACAGAATGGGTAAAATATTTGCAAAGTACACATCAGGCAGGGGACTCATATCAGAATATATAAGCAACCCATAAAGGAATAAGTAGTCTGATTTAAAAATGGGAATAATGATAACAGGCACTTTTCAAAGGAAGATATCAACAATCTAACAATGCTGTTAAATTGAACAACATCAACAAATAAAAGATACTATGTATTATTCAAATTATTTGTTTACTCTTGTGTTTAATTTTCATTACTGTATGCTTGATATATATATATATATATATATATATATATATATATATATATATATATATTATATGTGCTTTGGGGAATTAATACAATTTTTTAAATTTTATTTTATTTATTTCTATTTTAAAGAGAAAAACAATAAAACAATGGAAGAATTTCCAAACAAGATAATAAAAAATTAATAATGGTTATTATAGTGAACATCGTTATCTTGAAATTAGTTGTTCCCATTACAAGACGAAAGTATACAAATCTGATAAAACAATATAAGCACGAACCATTCTTTCAATGAGCTAATACTAATAAGGAGTATAATTATTTAGCAATCTTGTATACATATGAATATAGTTTTTCTACCCCCATCCCAGTTATTTTTCCCTCTTGAGTCAATTATTTCTCTTTCACATTATTGAATTTTGAATCTTATTTGTTCTCTCAGTTTCTTACAGTAAGGAGACAATAAGGCATTTGTTTTTATGTGCTAGTCTGATTATGACTACGTTTAGAGTTGCATCCATTTACCCAAAGCCTCAAGTTTATTCTTCTTTATAGCTGAGTAGTACTCTATTGCATAAAAGCACCACACTATTTTTTATCCATTCCTTGGTCGATGGGCATTTGGGTTGTTTGTAAGATATAGCGATGACAAATTGAAGTGCTATAAACATGGGTGCATATATCTCATTGTGCTATAATATTTGTAATTATTCTGGGAAAATAGAAGGGGAATTGTTGGGTCAAATGAGATCTCTAATCCTAGATTTTTGAGGAATCTCCAGTGATTCCCACAGTGGTTATATCACCCTATGTTTCCACTTGTTCGTGGAGAAGGGTTTCTTCATCCCATATTCCCCATCTGCCATGTGTTATCAGTCGATTTTGTGATGATAGCCATTCTTTCTGAGTGAGATGGAATCTCAGTGTTGGTCTAATTCATATCTCTCAAATAACCAATGATATTTAATACTTTTCCACATATGTATTTGTGGGAGTTGATACATTGTGTCAGCTTGAGGAAGTTTGACTGAATGGGCTCACCTGGTTCAGGCTGTGGGGGCCCCATCCTACAAGATGCAGAGCACCTGTCCTGGGAAGTGATAGGTTCCACTCTAGGGCCAAACGGGTCACCCCAGAGTGACTCAGAACAAAAAGTGTATTAAAAGAGTTGAAGAACACGTTGAGAGAGCAGCCCAGCCTGGCCCTGCCCTGGCTGCTTCCTGCCCGTCCAAGCCCTGCCCCGCTTCCTTGGAAAAGTCCTCATCCTCGGAGGAGCGTGATCTTCAAAGCCATGCCACTTTACAGGAGCTCTGCACTGGCCCAGAATTTGGAAGAGACAGGCTCCATGGATGCCACAGCTGTTGCTCCTCCTCTGCTCGTCATTATTTTCTGCCGCCTTGGAGCCAGCAGAGTATGAACTGAAATCTCCACAAACTGTGAACTAAATAAACCTTTCCTTCCTTCATTTTGAGTGTTGAGTATTTGTCCCAGCAGTGAGTAAAAAGGAACTAAGATGGTATTTTCCATTTATATTTCTTCATCTGAGAGGTATGTATTCACCTCAGATGTCCACTTTTCAACTGGGTCTTCAAATTTAAGGGCCTGATTTTTATCAACATTTTCTATGTACAAAGAGAAGCCCTTTGTCTGAGGCACACTTGCCTAATTTTTTTTCACATTCTGTGAATTTTCTTTCACTCTATTGCCGATTTCTTTGGGTGTGCAAACTTTTTAATAAGATGAGACCCCAGTTGGTGATTCTTTGAAGCATTTCCTACGCAGTTTGGTTTCTTTCCATGAACTCTCTGCCAATCTCTGTCTTCAAGATTTCCACCTACTTTCTCTTCTAGTAGATTTAGTGTTTCATGTTTAGATCGTCAATCCATTTTGGCTTCTGTTTAGTGAATGGATCTAGTTTTACTTTCTGACATGTGGAGAGCCAGTTTTTCCAACACTCTTCATTAAAAGGTTACCTTTCTTCCAGTGAACATGTTTGGAGCCAAAAGAGATCCAGAATAAGAAAGGAAATCCAGGACAATAATAGCAAGACAAGAACAGATATAATTTTTATCCCTTTTGCCACGTCTTTATCTTCTTTATTCTCAGACTCTCCTTCCAGATCTCCAAAAAGTGTATAGTCTAATTTCCTATCTTCTCTCTTTCATTTTGCCCCTGAAATTATCGATATTTTAGGCATTTCATACAAGAGAACTCATGTAGTATTTAACTATCTGTATCTCTTATACTTCATCTAATATTAATAGCCTGAACAAATATCCATTTTCCTACACATGACTCAGGTTTATCTGAGTAACACTCCATTGTGTACTGCTAGTACCCACTTTCTTTGCCCTTTCATCGGTTTCATAATTTAGCTGTCACAAATTGTGATGTGGTGTACAAAGGTGTGTACGTATTAGTGTAATACACTACATTTTTAGTAACATGCTAGAGATGGGCCAAATGGAAGTTCTATGTTAAGTTTTGGGGGAATTCCTATTCTGGTTTCTGTTGTAGACTCTCACCAATGATATAGAAAGATTTCTTTGTCCATACTGCATTTACTGATTTTGAGTCCTTGATAGTATTCTCTCATCTATAATAAAATAGAATCTCAGTGATATTGTCATTCGCATTTCTATGATCACCAGAGATACTGACTGGTTTTTCAAAAATTATTTATTGATTATCTTCCATTGAGAAGTTTCTATACATTTCAATTGCCCATTAATTCTGGGTCTTCTGTACTTGTCTAATTTTTTTCAGTTTTCTCTATGTTCCAGGTATCTCTCCTCAATTACCAAAAGTGTATCTGCCATTTTTTCCCACTCTGTAGGTGGCCTCTTCACTCTTGGTTGTTTCTTTCACTGTGCAGAAACTACAATTTGATGTAATCCCATTTGTTGATGCTTAGAATTATGTCTTATGCAATTAGAACTCTGTTCAGGAAGTTCTTTCCTATACCTGTGTTTTCCTTATCTTATTTTCCAGTAGACTCTGTCCTTCTGCTTTTGTATCTAAATCTTTAATCTAGCTTTATGTTACCTTAGTACAGGATGAGAGATATAGATTTAGATCCAATCTTCCACACATGTGTAAGAGATTATCAAAGAAGCATTTTGCAGAAGGCAAATTTCACACAGCGTTTTTTAAGGTCCTTTGTCAAGGAGCAGATGGCTAAAGGTTCATGGGGCAGCTTCTGTGCTTTCTTTTCTACTCTACCCACTTACTTATCTTATTTTGATCCAGTACCATGCTGTTTATGCTATTATAAACAGATAAATTAGATAGAAATTAATGCATTGGAAGAGAGGGTTTCCGCGCTCAGAGAAGAAAGCACAAAACTAAAGACATCAGAATTGTGGCTGGAGGCACATCATAAAAAGTTCAGGCCTTGGGACAAAGATGTAATGGCCAGGCTTACATGATAGGGGCAAGTAGTAACATGACGTTTTATAGTGTAATTAGCCCCACTTGGTACTGTAAGTCCAGATAGGCATACCTTGCCCAGGTGAGTGTGAGACTGGAGCTCCTAAATTAACTCCATTCCAAAACTGCGCCCCCCCCCCCATGTACCTTTGCTATGTGACTTGCTTCCCTATTAGTTCAATGCAGCATTACTTAAGGAGCTACTGGGGACTTGGCCTATCCCCAGTCTCCTAAAGTTAGTTACAGAAAAGGCTCAAATAAAAGATAAATTGGAATATCATTTCGGGGGTATCTTAGTTACTCTTCTCTCATTGCTGGGACACAATAACTTGCACTTGAAATTAAGGAAGGAAAGGTCTATATAGCTTACAATTAGTGGAGGTTTCAGTCCATACTCTGCTGGCCCCAAGGCAGAGTGGCACATGGAAGAGGGTAACCTTTGATGGCTGTAGAAAACAGCAAAATGCAAAGGAAGGTGCGGCACCTGTGGCAGCTAGCTAGCCTGTTTCCTCTCCTTACATTGTAAGGCAGATTATCCACCGCAGGACAGGGGGTAGCACTCACACCCATAATTCTTGCACTTGGTTATGAATTAACCACAAACTCTACAAGCCCCTGCAATGACTGAATAAGGCTTTGGGAGGAAACCCAAAAACAAAACAAAACACAACTGGGGGACCCAGGAAAGTCCGAAGTTTCTAGGTGCTAAGACAAGGACTTCTCTGGACAGCCGTATTTATTTCACAGGTTTGGAGTGTACAGGAAGTGGAGGGTAGGGGGAAAACAAAGACAGTACATTTGCTAATTAAGATTGCTGTTTGATCTCTAAGGTTGACAGTTTTGTTGCTCTTCAATAGTGAGTGTCAGAAGCCTGTTTCAGCTTTATCTTGTCCTCAGATGCCAGGAAGAGAGGTTTTCTGATAGCTCCAGTGAGCACTGTGGTCACTAGTTTAACTCTTATGTAGCCTGGTCTCTGACAAGCGGCCACTCTTGTAACCCTAGAGGTCTTCTGTAATTTTACCCAGGTTGTACTCACATTGTGACTTTTCTGTACAAATTACCCGAGAAAGAGCCTCAGGGCCACCCTGTTTGGGGCCCTCCTAGAAAACTAGAAGCTATTTTTCTCTCTTTATTTTTACTAAATTGTTCCTAACATCCTTTGGTTCACAATTTCATTCTTCAGTGGTATGGGATCATGAAATTGGCCCATTTGACATCAAACAGATTGGAAGTTGCATTTCTCCTATATCCTTTATGCTGTGGCTTTGCAACCTTCAAATCTGAAATTGCAACGTCTCCTACTTTGTTCATTTTACTCATGATTGCTTTGACTATTGAGGATCTCCTATGGGTCTATAAAAATCATAGGACAGCTTTCTAGTTCTATGTAGAGTGTTGATGTTTTCCTTAAGATAGCAACAAATATATGCATCATTTTTTTGTAACAGTATCATGTTGAAAATATCAATTCTGCATAGCCAAAAATAGGGGATGCCTTTGCATTTTCTGTCTTCTTCAATCATTTTACTCAAAGTAACTATATTTTTGCTATAGAGGTCTATTAACTCTTTAGTTAGCCGGGCATGGTGGCGCACGCCTGTAATCCCAGCACTCGGGAGGCTGAGGCAGGAGGATCGGTGCGAGTTTGAGACCAGTCTGGGCTACAAAAGTAAGCTCAGGACCAGCCTCAACTGCATAGCGAGACCCTGCCTCAAAAAGACAAAAAAAAAAAATCTCTTTAGTTAAATTGATTCCTACCTGTTTTTCTCTCAGTAGATTCATTATTGCTGTAGAGGGATGATAACTGCTTCTTGAATTTTTTTTTTTTGTGTGTGTGTGTTGTTACTCTGACAAAATTTCTATCAGGACAGAGGTAATCCTCTAGGAAAACCTTTAAGCCTTTTTTTTTTTTTTAAATAAAGGATCATATCATCAGCAAATAAAGATAGTTTAACTTCTTCATCTCCTTTTTATTCCCCAAACATTTTTTCTCTAGCCTGATTACTCTGGATAATGCTTCAAGAATTATATTTATTTTGTTCTATTTTTTATTGTTTTTAATAAGAAATAACATTGAGACAGCTTCAAAACATATTAGTTGGACAGCCACAATGATTGATACAGTGCATATCATTGTCTTCATAGTAGTTGTTCAGAGTACAAGATGCAGACATGATAACTTTTCTAAACATTATTGGTAGAAATATTTCTTCTTATTGAGCTAAGAGAAAGTAGTTGTATACATAGACCAATATTCCATAATAGCAGTGGTTTATCGGCAGAACTGGCAATGCCAGAAGCTGTTGATTTAAGCCCTTTATAGCTTAGCATACTTATCTGGTTTTATTTTTGATGCCTTGTGGTTAAACTTTTCTGCTGGGTGGTTAAGTCCAAGTTAAAGCAAGACCTGTATAACGAAACATATAATTTTTGAGTAGAGATAATGGGCATGAACATCCTTTTCTGATTGCTGGAATCCCCCCCCCCCATTTACTATGATGTTACTTGTGGGCTGTCATAAATGTTTTTATTATTTAAAAATTTTAATCTACTTATTTAGGAATTTGGTGCAGGTTCTCACTACAGAACTTGGACTTGCAGTGATCCTCCTGTGTCAGTCTTCCCACTGCTGGGATTATAGGCATGTATCACTATGCCTGGTTTGGGGGCTCTGGGGCCAGCATGGCATGTAGTACAGAGCATCAAAACTGCATCTTTGTGCTTGCCAGCCAGGTGCTTAGATTACCAAGCAATCATCCCAGGCTGGCTTTTATCATTTTGAGGTAACTTTTTCTCTACCTATTTTCCTCAAAGTTGCTTTTGTTTTTGTCTTCTTTTGTTTTTAATGAATGGGTGTAGGACTTCATTAGACATTTACTGACTCTCTTCATATGATTGAGCAATTATTGTCTTACTTCTACTTATACAACATACTATAATTATTGAAATTTTATGTTGTACCAGTCTTATATCCCTGGAATAAAATCAATTTGGCCATGATATGTGATCTTTGTAATAACTTGTTGCATTCTGCTGTGGGTGTCTCATTGAGGACTTTTGCATCTGTTTTCACTAAGGACAACAGCCTGCAGCTTCTTTCTTGGTTGAGTCCTTGTTTCGTGGTTCTCTGTCTGCCAATACTTTGCTGGTATGGAGAAATTAGTTTGGTTGTGCTCCTTCTCTTTGGATTTATGAAAGAGTCTGAGATATATCCACGTTAAATCTTTCTCTGAAGTTTCAGTAAAGCTCAGCAATGAGTACAGTGGGCTTTGGGATTCCCTTAGCTAGTGGAGAGTGTCTACCTGCCTCAAGTTTGTTTCCTATTTTCAATCTGTTCAGGTTTTCCACATTGCCTTGGTGTAATTTTGGTTAAGAAACATAAGTCTAAAAATTTATGTATTCCTCTCAGATTTTCTGAAGTACTAGAATATTCATTATCAAAACAATTCTTGTAATCCTCTGGATTTGGACAATCTCAGCTGTTTTTTTCAAGATTTTCATTTGCTATGTATTGCTGTAGGGTTTATTTTCTTCTCTTGGCAAGTTTGTCTAAAGATAAAGTTATTAATTAATTTTAATTCATTGATACTTTGCCTCCTTCCATTTTTTGTCCCAATTTTGTTGAATTACTCTTGGATCATGATAACATCTTTCCTTCTATGGGTTTTGAATTCAGATTATTCCTGCTTCCCTAGGAGTAAAAATGATGTTATGTCATTTATTTAGAAATGTTCTACATGTCTCATAACTATAAACATCCCTCATTTATTGTACCTTACAGGTTTGTTAAATTGTATGATTGTAGGAACTTGTTAGTTTTTTCTTCAGGTTTACCCTGTGACCCATTGATTATTTGGGGCATTCTTATTTGATCTTTATGTGCTTGTATGGTTTTCTTTTGCTTTCAATTTCCAGCTTTGCCCTAGTGTATTTGATGAGACACAAGAAATTATGTCAGTTATCTTTCACTTAGTTAAACATGCATTAAGTCGCCAAGTATGGTCCCTTTTGGGAAAAATTTGGTGTGCTGCTGGGAAGAAAGTACATTCTGATTTTATGGGGTGAAACACTCTGTATATATTGACTAGGTCAGTTAATGCAATGATGTGGTTCAACACTGACAGTCCTTTCTTGAGATTCTGTTTCACTAATTTGTTTATTTATGAGGGTTAAGTGTTAAACTCCCCCACTATGATTATGTTCATGTTTTGTTTCACGAAATTGGTTGAGCCATCATGTGACACATATATATTTACAATGGCTATCCCTTCCTGTTGAATTATTCCGTTTATTAATGTGTTTGTCCTTCTTTGTTTCTTTTGATCAGTTTTGGGTTAAGTCTACCCAAATTTTATGGGAAATTAGAATGGCTAGCCTGGCTTTCTTTTGGGCTACAGAAGCTCAGAGTGTCTTTCTGCATCTTTGCACGTTAGTCTGAGCATTGCTTTCTGAATGAGGTATGTTTCTTTCAGGCAACATTCTGAGTTTTGAGTTTTTATCGAACCAGGGGATTAAGATAATTTACATTAAGGGCATAGAATTCACTATCCTAAGTGCTGATCTTATAAATAGTACCACGAACTATAAGGCAGTATATATATATATATTTAAATATTCATTATTTGGAACAGAATAATTTTATTTCTTACAATATTCTATAGGAAAATAATCAGGGATTAATTCATAGGCCTCTGTTGGAATTTTTTTATTACTTATAAAATACAGAAAAATAATAAAAGTGAAGAACATTAAAATTTCAAGTGGTATATTTGGAATAGAAATAGAAATAATGATTCAGAAAACTTTCTACTTTTATTAATAAATTTTAAAAAACTCATGTACTAGGCCACGGAGACAGCTCCGTGGCACGCGTGCCTGCCTGGCAAGTGCAAGGTCATGAGTTCAAACACTGGTCTCGCCAAAAAAAAAAAAAAAAAAAAAAAATTCATGTACTAAAACACTATACAAAAAAATAGCAGTTTCCTAATTTTTCCTTATGCACATGTTCCACTTGAATTTTCAAGCAGAATAAAAACATGAAAGTACTTTCCTTTGTGAAGAACCATTGGATGGCACAGCTAAGTAAATATATCATTGTATAGCTTCAATTCACTTTGAAATTACATCTTGCTATGATGAAAGTAGATGTTTCATTTTAATGATCAGAGGTCATTTTTTTAACAGATGTGAAAAATTATAAACAACATATTTGTAACTGTTAAACTTTTAAAGTTAATCCTTCCCGGAAGTTTTCTGAATTAAATTTTGTTCTAAAAGCTCTCAGGAACTTGACACAAAAAGTCCACGATTGAAAGAATTGGACCTTAAATGTTCTGGAATTTTCTGGAATTAACAGTAAAGCAATAAAACATTTCATTGACACCTTACCACGGCACTACATTACCAAAATATTTGTGGAAAACTTACTTAAAAACACATTTTTAAAAGATCCTTGCCTTTAACACTGACATAAAGAAACAACTATAGTAATAACTACTTGGTCACTTAAGACAATTGGCAACTGTGAGCTTGATCACATCATGACAGACCCTATGTGGTCTGATGCTACAGTGACCTGGTGTTTGACAATTGTGTAAGACCTGTCACTTCATTGTGAATCTAGATGGCGGCCATTGCAGTCCACATCCATGGGTGTGAGTTGAATGCCTATCTGACCTTTGCTGGGCTGGAACTGTAGAGCACTCTGCAGTAAACAGCAATTGCTCAAGTTGTATCCTACCAGGATAATTTAAGTGGAAATGTCTCAGGAATCAGGCTGCTCACCCAGTGCAGAAACTTCTGTTTGTCTACATGCATTGTTCACTGCCACTGTTAAAAACTCATTACAAAATTTTAATTAGTCTTCACACAATAACAGGTTTGATGGAAGCAAAACTATTTCATTTTATTTCAACAAAGCTATTGTCAAATGTAAATTTTCAAGAAAAGAACAACAAAATTAAAATGACAATTTTAATAATTTTACTTAAAATTTAGGATTCTGCATTGGCAAAGAGAAAATTAAGTTTCAAATTTAAGTCTTCTTTCTGTTCACCTTGAATACCCAGGGATAAAACTATGTAGATATTTTATGCATGAAACAGTTCCCATGTAAGATTTCATATTTCATATATGAGAATGCTGTGAACTTTCTTAAGATAATCAATATCAAGTTTAGGGGCTGTTGAGATGACTCAGCAGTCTAAAGCACCTACTTAGGCAAGGTTAGGCAACCGCAGGGACCGTGGTTCAATCCCCAGCACCACATGTTGTGCCAGCTGCACCCCCCAGGGCAGGCTGAGCTAGCTATAATGTGTGTGTGTGTTTGTGTGTACATATTAATAATTTCATATTCTAAAGTCATATAATGCATTAACTTTTCATGTACAGAATAGAAATAAAATTAAATTGTTGCATATTATGTTGTTTCTATGAGATTATTTACATAGATTATATAGTTATATATAATATATATAAAGTTTGAATATATATATAGAAAAATCACAAAATAATTTCATATTCTAAAATCATGCAGTGCGTGGACTTCTCATATACAAAGCAGAAATAAAATTGAATAGTTGCATATTATGTTGCTTCTATGACATAGCAGACCATTACATCTGCTTTCATTTATTTATTTCTTATGAAAGTTTAGTCTAAAATTACTGGGATATTTTATTTGTTTGTTTGGTTGGTTTTTATGCATTTAGGACAGGATCTACAGGGTCAACAGGGTCTCATTACGTAGAACGGACTTGTGATCCTCCTGTTTTCAGTCCCCTAAGTGTTGGGATTACAAGCACACACCACCACACCCACTCTGAATCATCGTCTCAGCACTCTCTGGGAGTAGGGCTGGCTTGGCATCCAGGGGATCTACCCCGGCTGCTGCGCTCTGCCTAAGAAGACGCTTTAGTTCACAAGCTATATGGCCGGCCCTTACCTGGATATTTTGGTACTTTATAGAAAGGTAAAAGGAAGAAATGTTCCTTAGTCAATAAAAAAAAAGTAGAGGAGCTCCTTCTTCCTCTATGTTTACAGTGATTTCTTGAATTGCAATATCTTGGGAAGAAATATAATCTTTTGCTTTTAAAATGTAAGATCAAGGACATACATATTCCTCGAAATGTGGGCTTATACTTTCAGGAATTAATGTAGGAATCTCTCATGAGCTATAAAAGCTTCTCTAGGGCGCATCAGTTAACCTCTTAAAGACATGAATGACTTTTGTTTGCTTTTTTCTTCCAATTTTACTGTATGAATTTAGGTGAATACTTGCTTTGGTGTTTTAGTCTCAAGAAAGCCACTGAAATATATCTATTCTAACTTTTTATTCAAAATATATTACACTTTATTGAACTTAGGTATTGATATGGAGTGGACATTATATCTTCAGGGCTTTTTCTTTTTAAATAAAAAAAAAAGCTTGCAAATTTTAAATCTGTTATTTTTAACAGTATCCTCCCACAAGCTCAGTGGGGTGGACAAAGGGTATCAAAAAGACACAGATAGGCTTAAGATCTCGTATGCCCTTCTAACAAAAGGCAATGCATTGTGAAGCGACCAGAGGCAGTAAATTGTGGAAAGGTAACTACATGGGGAACAACTGCTAGATAGGTATTGTTTCATGATTTGTGCAGACTCATCTTGGGGTCATCTTTCTCATTAGTTACATTTCAGTGCCTAGTATTTAGGTTCCTTGTGCACATAGCACACCTTAATTCTTTTCTCACTCCCTCCACTCTCCCTCGGTCTCCTGATTCCCTTCCCATTTGAAAAGGATTTCTCCTGTCATATAGCTTTCCTGCGTTCTATATCTAAAATTTAGGTTCTTCATAGAGTAGAAGCCAAATAATACTTAAGCTTGTGTGTGTGATTTATTTTACTTAATGTTATAGTCTCATAGTGCATCCATTTTCCTACAAATGACTCATGTTTATGACAGGGCTATTTTTCATCCAGTCCTTCTACTTCAAAAATACCTGTCCACGGTAAAACTTTCCAAATAACACTCAAGAAAGGAAGTTGCTTTTATGAATTATCATACCATTAGATGCAAGAAGTCTATACAATTTACAATGAAATCATATATTATCATTATTTGAAATATAATTATAAGATTTAAAATGAAAGATTAAAATACATTTTTGATGCTAAACAGTAACCAAAGGCAGGGGTAAGCAAGGTTTATGTCATGTGGCCGAGATAAAAAGATTCTTAAGATCGGGTATTTTTTTCATCTTTTAATCATTATGTATGTTATTGATTCAGCAGTTTTCCTACTTGAGTGTTAGATGATTTCTGAAACAAGTTTGTTATCAGCCATGCATTTTCAATTAGTCATTTCATTACCTAGGCAGAGAGGTGCTAGTGAGGTCAAACCAGGCGGTGCGCCCTGGGGATTTGCTGATTACCTGACGAAGTGGACACATGTAGATATATCCCCTACATGGATAAAGGAAAGTAATGCGCTTCCTTGGCAAGCTGTAGTGCTTAAAGCACATCGTTCTGGATGCTGGTTCTAATTCCCTGGAAGCTCTGTCAAAAATGGTTAAAATCCTTTCCTTATACTGTATCTGTCTTAAACTCCAGTAAATTGTAGACTAATAGAAATGCAAGATGATCGTACTCTTTAAGTCAGCAAATAAATTTTGTTAGGAAAAGTTCAATACATTTCCCTTTTTCACGTTGAAAGTGACCAGTTTTTCACCATTTACTCAATCATTTATGTATTTTGTATTTATAGACATGACTGTTTCTTTGGCTAAGGTTTAATATCTGCAATTCATTTACTAATAACACAAGAAATAAAATTCTTGACTACATGTTTCTCTGACTTTACCATGGAAAAGTTCTGTTTTAGGGAACTGATGAGATGGTTTAATGGTCTACAGTGCCTGCTTAGGTAAACTTAGGTAAGTGTAGGGACCACAGTTCAATCCGCAGCACCCCACTCCATGCTAGCCCTGCCTCCCAGGACAGGCTGAGCCAGCCAACAAGAAAAGAAGAAAGAAAGACAAAGACAGAGAGAGAGAGAGGAGAGGGAACAGGGGACAGGGGACAGGGAGAGGGAGAGGGAGAGGGAGGGAGAGAATGGTCTTTTAACAATAGAGAGCAAAAAAGGAAAAAAGGTACAAAGAGAAAAACAAACAGATGAATGTTTGGATAGACACCAAAGTAGTACCATACAGCCCCATTAACCTTCCAGAAAAGTTTTAACTACAAATTTAATTAACATATGCAGGGTAGTAGGTTTTGTTTTTGTTTTGTTTTTGTTTTTGTCTTTGTCTTCTTTGAGACAGGGTCTCACTGTACAGTTCAGGCTGGCCTTGAGCTCAGTTTTGTAGCCCAGGCTGGTCTCGAACTCACACCGATCCTCCTGCCTCAGCCTCCCGAGCGCTGGGATTACAGGCGTACGCCACCACGCCCAGCCAGAAATCTTTTTAATATTTCTTTCATTATAATAGATTGTATCATTTCAGGAAATAACTAGAATATTTGAAATTTTCTTTACTTTTGTAAGTGATAGAGTTTTTCCAACTTTATTGAGACATTGCTGGCAAGCAATACCGTACATTTAAAGAGTACCAAGGGACAATATGATGCTTTGTTCAACATAGACTGGAGAATGATTACCACAATCTAATCAGTTACAAAGTTCTTCACCTTATAAAATGTATATATTTTATACATGTACATATACACGAATATAATAAATCTAAGGTAAATATGTGTTTGTGTGTGTGTTAGATTTTATAGTGATAATATATGATATTGCAATTATTTTAATAAAATTTTTTGGAAAGAACAAGCTAAAGTGGATTCATTCTTGTGATAATCTGCTAAATTTTATTCCTTCCTATTTAGATAGCTTCACCCATTAAAGATGGCCACCAGGATAATTTTCACTATTTTAATCACTATTTAAAACTCAGATTTGCCCTGGGTACCTACTTCTATCTAGATTACCCATACAGTACCACAAAAATAGTGTACTATATAGACTAGGTGTATACTTTTTGATATTTTAAAAGTTTTACCTTTGTAACTACAACTCTGGGAAAATTTATTTCATAAAGATTAATTACAATTTCTTGAAAATATAGTTAATTGCTTTTGGTAAAATTCCACACAAAAATAACATAATTTACTATTAACAATCCAAAATGTTGGTGAGGATGAAAATCTCATATAATTACCACAGGAATATGAAGTAATTAAGCCAAAAGGAAAGATGTCTAAAATTTTCTTGAAACTAACTGTGTGCACATGTATGTGTTCTTGTGAATATATGCAGTTATCAAAATGATTTGTGCAAGAATGCTCTAATGAAGAATAGAAATAATTTTGTCTATGAGACAAAAACTGAAAAATGTCCTGATGTTTAGCAAAAGCGACATGATAAAATTTCATACAAATGAGCTATGAATATATGAAACAACAAAGACAAGATTCATAAAATCATTTTAATACCTAGAAAACTATTCACAGAAAAGCATATATAAAATGACACTCATCCTGTGAACCTTAAAAAGTTAAAATTATTGAAAATAAGAATAATTATAACAATGGATGCTGGGTATGGGGATTAAGGGCATTATGAGATTTTTTTGTTGTGATTAAAATTTCTACATTTTGATATGAATCATATGTGTAAGAGTTTATACTTTTGGAAACACTGAATGGCACTTTGAAAATTAATATTTTTTTGAAAATTGAAATGTTTTATTGTCCATAAATTCCACGTTAGAAAGCCCTCAAATTGTAATCAAACATTGAAGTGCAATGCCATTAGTAACGGGCACGCATGAGTAAGGAGTGTAGGAATCTGCCATTTAGAGTTACGCAAAGATGGGTTTATCGTCAGGCAGAATGTCACATGGATGCACAACCCATGTATTTTATACATGGACATATACACACATATAATAAATCGAGGTGATGAATATTGGACTGTATGCAGTTGTTCAAGTTTACATACTTGAAGTTAGTTCCATAATGACAACAGAGGAAATGTAGGGCTTTAAAAAATATGAATTATGATATTATCAGGTGTCATTATCTTGATTACGTGTTGCTCGGGAAATGAAGGCAAGATGCCAGAATGAAGCAAACAAAGCATTTGCGCTGACTCTGTCTCCATGCCTTTCACCCCTCTACCCTTTTCTGTAAATTTTGCACATTTCTATACAGGCTTGCAACTGCATAAGGCGACATGGCTAGCATCTGGAACCATGACACAAGACAGCAAGCCTCACCTTCAAGTTGTAATGTCAATCACGTATTTGTTGCCTCCTTTCTCTCTCTCCTCTGTGAGCTCACACACACGTTTTAGTGACCCATTTTCGACCATCACAGAGGATGGTGCAGAGGTTTACAGCTATGGCCAGCCTTCCGGGGACCTAGTGCCCATAGGATGAGGTATGACTAAAGCACAATGAGCCAATTATTTTAATATTGTCTCTGTCTCCTTGGATAGTACAGTGACAAAACTGTGTAGCTGAGTCAGAGCAAGGGTAGCCCAGAAATCTAAAATATTTTCTATCTAATTTCCTTACGAAAAAAATAAAATCCCCACCAAAATGACCCTTATCTCTCATTCCAAAACAGGTAAAATGAATCCATAGCCTCTGAAGTGACCCTTAGAAGACAGTTGGGGCACTGAATTCAATGGGCCAGATCATTTTTAATAGAATAATAAATTTCTGGGCTGTCAGTGTACCTCAGCAGACAAAGCACCTGATTAGGCAAGCACAGGGACCAGGATTCAATTCCTGGCACCACGTGCCATGCCTGGCCCCTGAGACCAGATATGGTGGCGGATGCCTGTAACCCCAGCGCTGAGGAGACTGAAAACAAGAGCATCACTATGACTGCAAGCTGTTTAGTGAGACCCTGTACCAAATACACTAATTAATAATAATAATAATAATAATAATAGTAGTAGTAGTAGCAGTAGTAAATTTTTGCCTAACCGTATCTCTAGTTTATTGGTTCTTTTTATCATTGTTGCCATTTTTTCTTATTATTGTGTTGCTTTATATGACATTATTATTTTAATTGATGCATGCAATATT
Source organism: Myocastor coypus (assembly GCA_004027025.1). NCBI lineage: Eukaryota > Metazoa > Chordata > Mammalia > Rodentia > Myocastoridae > Myocastor > Myocastor coypus. Next base: position 36,330 of record PVJA010016169.1, read on the forward strand.
TTATTATTTCATAATTATTTGTATTATTTTGCTGTCATCTGTCTATGAGTGCATAAACTAATTTTAACATCTTATTAGAAAGTAAAGTTCTTTTTCCCAGAAAGCTGAATTTCCTGATATCTGACATTTTGAAGCTGAAGAAAAATGACTGATTATCCAGATCATTTTTCCCCTTGAGTGCAACTCTTTGGCTTTTGGCATTTCAAAGAAAACAGCACTGGATCTCCTCCTCTTCTATCCCAGAACGCATTCTATCCAAGTCGATTTTTAGAACAGTTTTCATGAGTGATAATAAACGTCAGTGCTTACCTGTTCTCCGAGGGCATCTGGCAATGTCCGTGACGAGCTAGCTGTCTTTCAGTGGTTGTTTTCAGTTTGAGACAACAAATGTAACAATAGTCCTGCCTAGAGAAAACCCTTGCTCTGTGTTCTAAATACTGTCGTAGCGGTCATCAGCACTGCCTCAAGTAGAAACAAGAGCCCTCCTGGCAAAGCCTTGGATTGCTGGCTAAGGCCTTGCAGCAGGCGCGGGAGCAGCACTCCGGAGTCCTGCACTTACTCGCCTCGTCTTCCTCACTTCAGGTTTGAGATGCACAAAACCCGAGTCGACTTTCCCGATGATCTCCACGTTCTCTGCCAGTTTTAAAATCTCTGAGTTATCATCACTGATGAGGGCAAGTGGGTAAAAGCCATGCGCGAGCGTCGCTACCACGCACATCTGGGTTGTGCCGTTCTCCGTGCATGCTTTACATAGTGGCTTAGAAGAAAATGTACCCAACAGGCTTAGTGTAAAACACAGAGGCTATGCGGTACTCACGGACTGCGCACATACTGGTGCATGCGTACACACACATGCATGCACACCTGCACACATGTGCGTACACACACACACACACACACACACACACTTTATTCATTCTCATAATCCCCTTGGCCCGTATCTACACCAAGTCAGCACTGGGTGAATTATCCTAAAACTTCAATAAATCCTTATTCCAGTCTTGACCCAAAGCTATATTAGCAACACTTCAACCAGAAATATCATTTTAAAATATAAAACTAGGTTATATTAGCTGTCAACTTTAAACTTTCCCTAGATACCCCCTTGAGAACAAAAGCCTCCATGCTCACTAGGTGAGGGTAGCGTAGCCCATGGACCGCAGCGCCAGTCTCTGCTGGCACCCCCATCCCATTCACGCTCTTCCGTTCCAACCCCCCCACCATGGCCTTGCTTCTTGGGTCCTGTGTCCACACCGCTCTGCCGGACACTCACACGGCTCACTTCTCTTCCCCAATAATTTGCTGTCTTTGCTTTCTCTTAACTTGTTTTCAAATTTAAGGATCCTGACACCCGGCCCCTGCCCACGCCGTCAACTTTCACTGTCCGTCTTGCCTTGTATTAACCACTACCACCTCCCATGCCGTGGATTTTAGTTATGCTTTTGCTTGTTGCTTGGATCTCACTTCCAGAAAGGCAAGCTTGGTGTAAACGCAGGCTTTTGTCAATTCAGTTCATTTATGTATGCATCAAACCCTAAAAAGTGCCTAAAACAAAACCGATGCTCAGTAATGCTTGCTGGATAAACTGAAAGCATAGAATGAATTACTAAATCAATGGATGTCTTCTTTTAGTTCATCTTCTATTAGACCCAAATTATACTTTTTAACACCACCCAATTATGACATCAATGGCTGCTACAAAAGCATTATTATTCATGAGAAGGAAAAACATTTTTTTTGAGAAGCATTCCTGAATCACCAACACAAATGTTATTAACTCATTCAACAAAAAGACTGAAACACTAGACATATAAATATCAATTTTCCTTATATAATATTTTTGTTCAATGCTGAAGTCAAGAAAAACAAAACAATTCTTGCTACAAATGATTTCTCAACTCTTCAGTACAGCTGATAAGTCTGCAGATATAAAGAAAATTGAAATGAAGAAATTAGGGGACGAAAAGTTTTAGGTGTGGCTGTAAAACCCTTTCGATTCTAACTTGGGTGGTGATGCTGAGAAGCAGACAAAACCCATGGACGGGAGCTCACTGGAGCAGCGCAGGTCACATCAGCTGAACCTGAGAGGTAGACTTGGTGTCCATTAGCAGACAAATGGGCAAAGAGATGTGGAACTTAGATACACTGGGCCACTCTGCCGTAACGATAGAGGTGAATTATTTATACAAAAACGGAGGCACCTTGAGACCAAAATGGTAGACAAACGAGTCAGGCGCACAAGCCTACAGATCTCTTTTCTCTTATAAGAGAAACCTGAACTAGAAACCAAAAGCAAAATATAAAGTAGACAATAAGAATTAGAGAGGCAGACATTTCTCAGACAGGAAGGGGAGCAAGAGCCGGAGGAGATGGTGTGGGGAGAGTAGGAGATGGGAAAGGAATTAAGCCAGGCATGGTGGGACATACCTGTAATCCCGGCACTTAGGAGGCTGAGGCAGGAGGAACTCGGCAAGTTCGAGACGAGCTGGGCTTCAGAGTGAGCTCGAGTCAGACCAGCTGGGCTTCAGAGTGAGCTCAAGTCAGACCAGCTGGGCTTCAGAGTGAGCTCAAGTCAGACCAGCTGGGCTACAGAGTAAGCTCGAGTCAGACCAGCTGGGCTTCAGAGTGAGCTCAAGTCAGTATAAGGAGATCCTGTCTTAAAAAAGCAACCTCCCACCAAGAAAAGGAATTAAGATACACTATGTACTTTTACCAACTCCACACAAAGAAGACAAACATTAGGTGCTGCAATATGTACTAATGAAGAATAAGAAAAATAAAAAATTAATCTGCAGTGTATGAAAATGTGTTAGTACAAGATACCACTCCCAAGAAAATGTGGGCGTAGGAGAGATTAAATGGAAAGAAGTGAGTAGGCTTAATCTCCTGGTATAGTGTTCAATGTTTTTTTTCTTATCTTTTTTTTTTCAGGGACTCACTATACAACTCAGACTCAGTGCTCCTCCTGTTTTCAGCCTGCCCAGCACTGCAGGAGTGTGCCAACACCCCCAGACTCCACCACCAGCTCTGCACACCAGAAGGTCAGGGGCCAGCTTGCCCTGTGATGACAGGGATCAAACCCTGACCCCTCACTTGCCTAAGCAAGCGCTTAATTCACTGAGCTATCTCGCAGGGCCTATTATTCTGCTGTTTCTGAGATTATACTTTATGCATTCTGGAGAGCTTTAGCTTACTAGAATAAAGAATCATCTTGACAGTATCACGGGTCACTGATAGCACTCTTTTCCTTCGCCCCTTTCCTCGGCTGTTCGTGTGCGTCTCTGGCTGCTCTGCACATACACTATTTTCACTTCAAGTGGTGTGTACGAAGGTCTTGCTATTGCTCTAAAATTTTTTGCTTTCACATTTTTCTTTGTTTTACCAATTCACGGTTAAACTGCTTAAAAGCTTTTATCAGAGGAAAAGGCTTTCCTTGAGCTACTGCACTGGGACAGTTTAGAGCAGTTAATCCACTATTTTTTTATTTTTTTATTTTTTTTGTCTTTTTGAGACAGGGTCTCGCTATGCAGTTGAGGCTGGCCTTGAAGTCACTTTTGTAGCCCAGGCTGGTCTCGAACTAGCACCAATCCTCCTGCCTCAGCCTCCCAAGTGCTGGGATTACAGGCGTGAGCCACCACGCCCGGCAATCCACTGTTATTTTTACAGCATCGGTGGTGCTTTCGCTGTTATAGAATGTGCTGTTGTGACGTCTAGATTATGTTAATATAGGAACTCTCCCAAGTTGCGCCCTCACAGAGCGCCCCCGTTGTTGAGCCTGCCACAGCCCACGCATTTACTCCGAGCAATAAATTCAATCCCATTGCTTCAGTTATGGCAGATTTATAGCAAATCGCTATCAGTCAGCACACTGACTCTCAGACTTGGCTGAGGGATTTTCATTACGTCTGTGCAGCTTTCCTTTAATTCCTATCCGAGTTGGTCTCCATTTATACATACCCTCAGTCCACGCTTTTAAATAATAAATCTCAAATTCATCAAGCCCCTTGTCAGGCCCCTCATCCATGCGCAGCAGAGCAGTTCCCCGGGATGCCCCGGAGCTACGGAATTCCCCGCCACCCTCCACATCCGCTCCAAACCCTCTGAGCTTTATAATTCCATTTTTGAGTCTCACTTATTAAAATTTGCTTTTAATACTTGATCTGTCACTGACACACGGTTAGCTGTTACGAGAAAGGAGATGAAACGTGTTTCTGTTTTCTTCACAACTTGTGAAAAGGATCGGAGTCCTGGCTTTTGTGACCATTTTATATTTCCCATCATGCTTTTCTTCTTTCCCTTTTCCTGCCAGCAGAACAATTGCGCAATACACATTGGCCACTCACCGAGCTCTAGAGTTAAAGATTTTGTGTGTTATGGGATTATAAATAAACTGGCCACAACATTATTAATTTTTTGCAGCCTTGAGATTGGTATAGATTTTTTTCAGGAGACGATAGAGAGTTGGGGGAAAATCGGTTCATTTCTAAGAGCCACCCTTCTGCCTTGCCTGTCCTAGACAGAAGCTTTGTCCTCATGTTTTATTTTAATTCATTAATATTATGGCTTCACTCCACTAAAATGTCACCCAAGAACATGAAAAAAAAAAGCATAACTTTTTACTGATACAGTGATAAAAACACTAGCATCCAACTCTCAACTATTGACTGCCTTACACCAAAGTAGCTCACATCCAGGGCTTGCCACTATGAAGTGACCAACTCTGTCTTATTCTCCTTGACACACAGTCTAATTTATGCATACAGCAGGCATTTCATAAATGCATGTAGAGTTTTAAACCGATTACTTTCATCACAGCTCTTTAGTCTTTGATTCCGTTCTCCTCTACAAAGTACCCAGGGTCCCCTGCTCCCCTGCTCATTAGAGTACACAGTTTCTCTGTCACCTGTCTCTCTCCTGCAGCTGTTGATTGGCCTATTGATTAGGAACCAGAAGGTGAGTGACAGCCCAGAAAGGGCATTATATTCAAGCACTGTTTCGTCCAAGTTCTTAAGGTTATTTAAACCTCTCATTCAATTAAATGGCACAGGCCGTTACACACAAGCATCCCGCCACAGAAAATCACAAGCTCATATCTGAGAGACACAGGGAGTGCAAGGCAAAGAAGAAGTTAACAGGACATTGTCTGTGTGTTTGGAAAATCCTGCGGCGTTTAGGGCTCAGGGTTAATATCAGAGTGCCCAGCTATGGAATTTAAACAGCAGGCAGATTTCAAAAGCACAGAATATGAGAGGGAACAGACTACAGATAGATACAATATTCTGTTATTTGAAATAGCTGCTGTGCAAAAATTCAGGCATTTCTTCTGAAACATTTTGAGGACGATTTAAGCGGCTGAAAATAATGACAAAGCGAAAACTTTTTAAAAGTTAATGCAGCATTCATACAGTAGGTGATAGATGACCTGATTGAGTTTCAGCAACTGGTCAAGTTTTGAAAGATTTGATGGATGTAGGGATGGAAAGAAGAGAAAGGTAGCTTTATTTTTAATTGGTAGAAAGTTTAACTCCATAAAGCATATTGAATGGATAAAATATGAAGAAACGTAAAACAAAATAAGAGGAGTATTTGCTATCACTGTCACAGGTGAGCACTGGATGTTACCTCAGAGCGAAGGCCAACGTGCACCCTCACCTATGAGCCTTTTAATTGGGAGGCGCACGGCCGTGCATGCACGACGAGGACTGGTCCCAGCCCCAGCTCGCCGGTTCTCCCTGCAGCGAGCGAGTTTGCAACTTCTCCCAGGGTCTGAAAGCTCTCTTGCAGTAGAAAGCACAAGCAGACTACCAAGTCAATTTCATCATCCACCCTAAGAAGACCTTGAATTTTGTACTTGTGATGCAACTATTCTCACAGAAAAGCAACTAAAGAAACAGAAAGCCAATACCTGCCGGACAAAGTTCCACAAGAGTTGCTTGATATTAATTTTCAAGCTAACTTCAAAAGGTAACAAAATTCATTTTCCCTGCTTTACGAAAAGAAAAAAAAAAAAAAGATGAGGCTTAAGCAGTTTGTAAGATTGAAATCCAGACGTGTCATAGAAGCCTTCAACCTGATGCAAAGCACAGGCCGAAAACCCAACACAATCGTTGTTGGTATTTAAATATTTGCTTGCCTCTGTATTTGGTACAGGGTTCTGCTACACAGCTCAGACTCCTAGCCATCCTCCTGGCTTGGCGCCCCCCCGCACCCCAGTGCTGGGATTGCAGGTGTGTGCCACCAGGCCCAGACTCAGAACCGGCTTGTTGCCAGGCTGGCATGGAACGTGGCACTGAGCTTCAAATCTGGGTCCTTGCACTCTTGAGAGGGGCACTGAGACCACTGAGCTATCTTCCTGGACTGCATAACATGGTTTTATATGTGCATGTCATTCTGAAAATTGATCCATTCTTTAAAAATGAAGTAATAAGCACAGAAAATTAAAATCACTCATAATCGCATTACAGAGAAATGTACTATAAATGGGAAGATATTTTTCTACTGGTTCTTAATCTGCTATATTAGTTCTATTAGATTATTCACATGTTGTTTGTAACCTAAATGGATGTTATTATTTCTGTTGAATAATCTCTATAACATAATTTATATGTAGTTTGTAACCAACATGTTTTACTTAGAAGTTTTCTACGGCATGGCTTTTCTATAGCACACATCATATACATGCATTATGTGCACCTCAGACACTATGCTTTACCTAATAATCTCATGTGCAGCAGCGTTTCCATGTCTTTTCTTTGCTGTCAAAAAAAAATGCTTCTAGGAATACCATTATTATGAAATCCCTAGGAATATTCTTACTTCCTTCATATATTTTGAAGACTTTCATCATGTAATAATGCTCACTACTGAGCTTTACCTATTATCATCTGGAGCAGTATGTCACACCTCCTATTTATCCTCCACTATTGAAATTTTAGATGCTGCCATTTGAAAACAACAAAACAAGCTTTCAAGGTGAAAAAAACAAAATTACTTATGCCTTTAAGTAACCTGGATTTTTTGTCATCCTTTTATATTTTCCTGAGCAAATTGTCAAGTTTTGCTGTCACTGGAGTGTTATCTGACCCACTGTTTCGTAGGATCTTCTCATTTCTAAGAGTGTCACTAATTTTCATGCATGCTACACTTATCTTTCACATTTTATCATTTGTACTGTATTTAATTTTAGCAAGGATAGTTTTGCTCTATGGCATACATTGAAATATTTAAGGTAAAACAGGACGAAACCATTTTAAAATGGTTTATAGGCTTTGCTACACAGATATTAAGTATTTGTCTTTTCTCTACCGACTTATGGTTTTATTATTAGATTGAAAAAATAGCCCAAGTGGAGATCATTTTGCATGAAACCAAGCAGAAACTTAACTTTCACCGTGAGTCATGAGTCACCTGACCCCCGCCATGAGCTTCACAGTGCTATAGTGACGTACCTGAAGCGACTCACTGGTGAAAAGAAAAGCTGCATTTATCTCTGTGGCTTTGGGACTCTGGTGGGAGTGCAGCATGGCCTAGGCCGGGAGCATGCGGCAGAGCAGACTGCTTCTCTCATAAGCCAGGAAGAAGGGGAGAAGAGAATAGAGAAGGAAGAAGAGGGGAGGAGAGGGAAGGGGAGGGGAGGGGGAGGGAGGAGGAGAGGAGAG
>PVJA010016170.1:0-44003 GCA_004027025.1 Myocastor coypus
AGGGGGGAAGGAAGGAGGGAGGGGAGGGGGAGAGATGTGGGGAGGGGGAGAGATGTGGGGAGGGAAACGGCCCCAGAGGCATGCCCCTGGGACCCACTGTCTCCATCCGCTAGCAGCACATTCACCTCGGAGCTCCTCAGTGGGTCTATATGAGGGCAAGTCCAGCACCCTTGGGGTCTACCAGCTTTGACGATCCCATTGTCCTATGAGTACGGAAGGCATTAGGGGGACATCTCAGATCTCAGCAGTGCAAACCTCTACACTATTTCCCAGAAAGCCTGTAGCGGTTTTCATTCCCACCAGTAAGACACAAATACTTCCCCAGAAGATCACTTTTATAGCATTCATTTCTTCTATGACTTTCCACAGAAACTGTTCCTCAAACTTTAGGTTTCAGATCATGAAGGAGGGAGGATTCTTTTAACAGTCACATAATGTCCGCCTCATAAATTTAGAGAAGCAAATATAGAAGCTTTGTGTTTTAGGGACAGAAAAAAGTTAGCTTTATCTGATCTAAAGTTTTTTTTTTTCCCTTTAGTCAGAATTCTTAAATTATAGTTTTTCTTCATCTTACTCTTACATTAGCTTTGTGTGTAAAGTTTAAATTACAATGAAAAGTGAAAACACTGCTAGGAAAAATTCTTTTCTCAAATAATTTATGATTTTTTTTCATGAAGTATATGTACAATTAATGTACAAATAGCATAATTCAATCTTAAACACTGCCTTTCATTTGAGGACTAGAGCATGTGTTGCTGGCATTAATTAAACCTCATGGCCTTTATAGCTCATGTTCCACTTAGACATCAAACAAACAAACAAACAAACAAACACTTAAATAACATTAACCTTCAGAGGTGCCATACAGGCAGGAGGGCAGCTCTGTGTTGTGTGTGACCACGACAGCGCTCACTCTGGATAGCAATCAACTTCCCTAAAATTAGCTTTTCTGCATTTAGGGGGCAAAGGAAATGTCCTGGGAAAATTTGAGAGGAATTAAACAAAAATGATGGAAGCCTTTGAAGAGAGTTTGTGAGTCTCTTGGGAAAATATTAGTTTTAGAACTCTACGATGTAAAGCACCCAAACAAAACAAATACAGAATGTGAAGAATAAGGAGCAACATCTTCGACTGCGTGCTCGGCATTAGCACCCCTCGGCCGCCAGGCTACCTGTTCTCCTTTGCGAAACAGTGTGCCGGTCGGTGCAGGAGGGTCGGGAATGAGCCAGACATTCTCTCGGATGCTTGTGATTTCTGCCGTGGTTACAAATAAGAACGCAGATTTTGAGAACAATAACCACTTTGCTGATGACTCGCCTCCTGTTTCTCTTACTCACATGTCTTTTAAAATCATCTCAAAATGACAGACTACAGGGCATGGCAGTGTATCTTGCGATATCTAAATGCTTCCGGCTGCTTTATTCATTTAAAAATATCTTTTAAAAGGGTTTTCCAGCCAGTTGGCAGCAACCAGAGGACCTTTTTCTTTTGTTTTTCTTGTTTTGTTTTTAAATTTTGGACTTCAAAATGCATTGGGGATGATGTAGTATTTTCTATGGAAAGAGAATAAAATGTATTTGTTTATAAGATTATCTTTTTTCTTAACTACTCACTAAAATCAGGTCTTAATATTTGTTTTAAGTTATCTAAGTTGGTATCAAATGATATAGCTGGTTACAAAATGCCCAAGAAGGTTCATGACATTGATTAGAGCCAGGGTTTCTTGGATGTGACATTAAAAATGGATCGGCTGTATTAGTTTCTCTTAGATTGTTAAAAAGAAAGATTTGTGCTCACATTGTATAAATAAAATATCTTGCCTATATCCTCTACCCTGAATTGCTGCTACAGAGATAATACGCAGTGCTAGGTTGTCTCGGCCTCAACAGAATTCTGCTGCGTGCTCATGGCGGCGAGCCAATACGCAGACCACGCGTCATGCTCCACCTTCCAACTCCCCGGGCAGATTCCAGCCTCCTACTTCCTTTTCACAGTATCCTGTTTCCTTGTTCCCGCCTCCTGACCAATCACCATCTGCCACATCATGCAGACTGTCCCCCGTCTTGGCCCTATATTGTCTCTGCTTTCCTGGCCAGGCCCCAAGAAGCTCCACATTTCTCCTTCCCTGTGGTCTTCTACATACGTGCAATAAAGGCATATATATCTTTCTTGTCTGTAATGTGCCGGGGAAGTGAGAGCGCGCACATGCACAGTGTATCAGCTATTGTAGCTGTCCTAATGCCCTGTTTTGAAAATCAGTTTCACTCCAGTGTCTTTTTTTCAAGAAACGGCTGGGACGAGGGAAAGGAAAAAAGCAGAGGAGCATACACAAGATAGCTGGGGTCATCACACCGCTGCTGATTTCTGTTGTGTGTTGTGTGTTGGTGCCAAAAGAAATGACGAGAAGACCCGACGAATGAGCTTCAGAGGACTCTCTGAGACTTGTCTCTCTCCAAGTGAGCCCAGAGCTGCAGAAGCAGCTCACCTTTATTGAGGGCTAGAAGCAGGCTATGGAATGTGCAAAACTACTTTACACATCACAAATCACTATGTCTTCTACCATTTGCCTAATGCTAGGTGCACACAGATATTAACAGATAACCAAGGAGCAGGGGAGGTGACAACCCGTAACATCCCAAGGAAGAGGTAAAAAATCAGGGCACCAGCAAGAAAAGCTGCTGTATACAGGTGTAAATCTCAGCTTTCCGGGACCTACAACAGATAGCAGCCCTCCCTGGGCTCTGCTTCTTGTTTCCTGCTTCTTGGGATATCAATTGGGCATATTATTATAGGTTTCTATTGATTTATTGAAAGGAACAATTGAAGTTTAATTGTTTGATCGATGCTGCACGCCTATATTGGGTGATCTGATCAACTACCCTGGAGATCACAATATGTATTATAACAACTATTGTTAATTTCCTAACAATTGTTTTGAAATTCTGTATCATTTTTATTTTTTATTGTTTTATTTCTGCCTTTGTGTTTTTTCTCTTCTTTTTGTATTTATTTATTTATTCATTCATTCATTTAAGGATTTTGTGTGTGTGTCTGTAGCCAGCTCAGCCCACCCGGGGGGCAGGGCTGGCATTGTGATTCAGGGGATCAAACTGCAGTCCCTGCGCTTGCCTAAGCAGGTGCTTTAGTCCATTGAGTTCCCACTGACCCTCTCTTCTTTTTAAAATTACAAAAAAGAAATGTGGATTGGTCTAGATATTTAGTAAGTAAGTCAGACCAGAGAAGAATAGCACCTCAGAAAAGCCAAGCTAAGCAACATCAGCCCTGCAGAGATTCCCAGAGTGATGCTCTTTCACAGGTCTTTCTTCAGTTGGGAATGAGGCTCAGTGTGGAATGCTTGCCTGGTACACACAAGCCCTTGGTTCAATCTCTGGCACTGAAGACGAAGAAGATGCTATTTTTCAACTCAACAAGAACAGTGCAAGGATTTAAGGACTGTGTTTCAACCGAGCTGAGGTTGGATGTGTATTAGGCTCCTAATACAAATTCCACAGGTATCTTCAAGCTCCAGAATCTTCTTCAGAGGAGGAGCCCAAATAATACACTACTTGGAACAAAGGTCTTCTGAGGTTGGAGGAAGAGAAGATGACCCAGGTGGACCCTGCCTGTCACCACAGTGCCCTCAGAAGGAGAAGAGGGGTAGATCAGGTACCAACATGGAAATAAGGTGGCATTGTGACCATGGAGGCAGGCGCTGGAGTGAGGTAGTCACAAATCAGGACATCGACAGCCACCCGAGCTGGTCAAGTTCTCGGAGTCCCCAGGAAGGATGTGGTTCTGGTGGCACACGGATTTCAGCCGAGTGACCTGATTTCAAGCTTGGGACCCAGGAGATAGAACATATTTCTATGGTTTGGTCCCTGAAGTTCCTGGTAATTTATTATAGCAGCAATAGAAACTAGCACAGAATGTTTGCTGACATCAAATAGAAATACTTTCTACTCTAGTTCAAAATCAATTAGATTATGGGGCATGGTGGTGCGTGCCATGCCTACAGACCCAGCACTTGGGAGGCTGAGGCAGGAGGGTTGCTATGAGTTCAAAGGCAGCTTGGGCTACATAGCAAACTAAAGACCAGCCTGGACTACATAGCGAGACCCCAACTAAAAAACAAAACCAAAATTTAATTTTGAGAGGTCATACATATGTCAGTTTAAATAAAAATATTTAATGCAGAAATATCCTTATGAGTCAACCTGTATACAAATCAGTTTTCTTCTTATAGATTTGTGTTCTTTCTTTCTTTTGTTTTTGTTTCCATTTTCTTTTATTCTTGCTATGCAGCTCAGACCCGTGGTGATCCTCCTGCTTCCTGGTGTAAACATTCCCAGCACTGAGTTTGCTGGTGTAGACCACTGTGCCCATACGCTGTGGCTGGCCCAGTGGAACCGGAGCAGAGCTGCTGCAGCATGTGGTACTGGGGATCAAACCCTGGTCCCTGCGCTTGCTTAAGCAGACGCTTAGTCTGCTGAGCTATCTTACCAGTAGGCCCTGTATTCTCTGTTTCGGACTCATTCTGATGATGCTTGCATAGAATCAACCCTATCTGTAAGTTGGCTGTTAAGGCAAATTTCCTATTGGTGGCTCTTTCCAGATCATTTCTTAAATATTTTCTTCTTTCTTGAAAACACTGCTGCCACTTGGGTTGTTTCATTAGCTCTGTGGTAAAGTGTACATGAAGAAGAGAGAGAACTGATTCAAAGCAGTTCCCTTGTTCCCTGGGGTTTTCCGTGGTCTTCTCCTTGAACTTGTGCTGAGTGACGGAAATGGAGGGACCTTTTGGGCTCTCCACGAAGGACGCTGGGGTCAAGGGGAGCTTTGCTCCTCGCTCCTTTGTAAGTAGGGCTGTAGCTGGTCAGAATAGTTCAGGGGTACACAGGTGCTCGTGTGTGTGTGTGTGTGTGTGTGTGTGTGTGTGTGTGTGTGTACCCATGTGATGGAGGAACATGCTGGATCTGTCCAGAAGTCTCATGTACCCTCCTATAGAATAATATGCTCTGTGTCACTGTACCTTAAATTAATAGCTTTAGTCAGTTCTTTTAATGCTTTATTTATTTGATATAACCTCTCCCTGCATAGCTTGGACTTGTAGTGATCATCCTGTCTCAGCCTGCCGAGTGCTTGGATTACAGATGTGCGCCACCATACCTGGTACTGGAGATTGAATCTGGGTCTTTGTATTTGCCAGGCAGTCACTTAGTCTACGAGCTATCTCCCCAGCCTCAGTCAGTTCTATTAAAGATGAGATTTTAATGGTCACTAGTTATATTGTTATGGAACGGCTACATGTAAAATGTAGCAGACATTTAGACAACCATCTTACACCTGTGTTTGTACTTAGTCTAACCCTGAAAATCTGTCCTGTGTTCTTTCTCAAATACTCCTAAATTTGTGTATCTGTTGAAAGATGTAGGTTATGTCATATACAGTAGAAAATAGCATATGTCAATTAGCATTTTAGTTCCTTTGGGGGAAACGTTGCATATAGAATTCAGGAAAGGGAAGTAAAGTTATCTAAGAATTCCAAGCCTCGCTCCGCGCACTGCTCTGAAGGTAAGGGTCTGGGATTACAAAGACAGAAACGCCAGAAGGAGATGCAGGTCCATCTGAAGAACACAGTTACAGAACAAGTGGCTTTATTCAAACAAATTTTTTTGTTTTGTTTTGAAATTTATGTGCTTGGTACAGGGTCTCACTATACAGCTGGGACTCCTAGTGATCGTCGGGTTTCAGCGTCCCTCGTGCTGGGATTACAGGCCTGCGCCACCACTCCTGATCTCCGTGGCTGGTTTGGCACTGGGCCACCACAGCATACGGCACACAAATTCCTTTTTAAAGGGAGGCAGAAGCCAAGCGCGCTTCATGGATTGTCACAGCAGTGCTCTGCCGAGGGTCCACGATGCGCACCTTGATTGGGATCGCAGTTCCGACCGGCTCAGTGTGGGTGGCAGGATATGGAGCGGGCCTTTTCTGCTGTCCTAGGACTTCCACAAGGCGTTAGGTTCTGGTGATAGATGCTCAGTTGCTTTTCTGCTTCCTATTGAGAATTATGCTGGATGGATAATTTGTAAGGGAAAAAAGCTTAGTTCAGCTTCGCAGCCTCCAGCGCCGTGGCCCTGGCCGCAGCTCGGCCACGGGTGAGTGTGTCCAGCTGCGGTGTGGTGGAGCACATTCCATGCAGGGAGAGTGTGCATGCTGGTGCAGGCCTGTTTCTTGCCCCCTGTCTTTATAAGGCCATAAATGCCCATGGCGGCCCCACATAGAGGGCTTGTCTAACCCTAATTCCCTGCAAAAGGTCTTCCTTCCTCCCAAATAATTTAGCATATCACATTGCAGGTTACATTTCCAACAGACGAATTCTGGAAGGCAAAAACACCCACTTGAACCACAGCAAGCTGATAATTTGTGTGATTATAGAAAAAGCCAGCAGCTAGACCGGTGCATCTCGACCTTCCTCACAAGATAAGAACTAGCCCAGCAGCTACTGTCCACCTCTAAAAATCAATGAGGAGGTTTCTGTGAAAATAAGGGGAGTAGAGAGAGCGTTGACTCTGGTCTCCCCCTCGTGTGCCTGGGGAGCGCTGAAGTTGTCTCCTTGGTTCCTACTCTGCATGTTCAAGCTAGTGACCTCTACGTAGATATACTTGCAGAATTTTGGGAATACTTTGGCATTTTTTTGGGGGGGGGACTTCACCTTTGCAAACTTACTTCTTGTGAGGAAAATAATTAGATATGGCAGCTACTGACTGCTTAGAATTTGACTGTCCTTAAAGTTTTCTAGATCTTTTGCTAAAAACAGGGTAAGAAAAGAAATACTGTTCTCCATATTCTGAATAGAAACACAAATAATAAAGAGCTGAATGAGTAATTATGGACATAAAACTAAAGAATAAATTTTATACAGAGATGAAGAGTTTATGTTGGTCTTTAAAGAAAACAAAACAACAAAAAAGGCCTCTTTAATTAGAAACAGCATCATGGCGAATTTAACCAAGCATTTAAATTTGAATTCAATCAGCTGAGTATTGTTACATAAATTCACATTTTGATCCTTCTAAAAAAACAAATAAATTTGAATTCAGAAATATGGATTGTTTCTGAAGTTGTGCTACTTAATACGGCATGCCAAAATTAGTTCTCCAAGTAATAGTTTGAGCTTGAAAAAAAAATGTCATTCATACTGTCTACTTGATTATTTTCTGAAACAATTTTTAAATCAAAGTAATAAAATAAATCCTGTTATTTTAAAAATTTAGATTGCTTGGGGTTACAAAGGATCTTCCATAATTCTACCATTATTAATATTTTGATATGTATCTATAAACATTCCTTTTATTAAAATGGAATCGTAAGTATTTTATAATTTGATTTTTTAAAATGTATATTATGAATAACTTCAGTGTAAATAAACCATTCCACATTCTCACACACAAAATAAATGAAAATCAAATTTGGAGACAAAGAGTAACCTACAGGAAAGGGGCTAAGCCAGAGGAGCAGGAGCGGGCTTCACAAAATGCCCAAGCCTTAATCTCTGGGAAGCCCCTCAGAGACAGAGTATGGTGAGAATATTCTAGAAGGAGAATGTGACATGTAGTTCTATAAATTAGAAAGCACGATGCCCAGAAATGGCAAAAAAAAAAAAAAAAAAAAGCAACTGGTTGAGATAATGTATATGGACAGAGAATGGCTGTGGGCCGTAGTTCCACATTTGGTGTGACAAGGACACTGCTTGCTGTCTGGGCCATCTGGAAGGTCTTGCCTGCAGGTCTGCGGCTGTAGGTAGCAGTGCTCCATGAAACTCAGTTAGATTAAAATAGTATAAGCAGTCAGATGGGGCCCAGCAGTGCAGAGGATGAGACACCTAGCAACCCTTGATACAGTGTGAGAAAACTCCCGACTCCCAACCTGAAAGATGTCTGAGAGGCAAGTTCATGTTCTCTAAAATCAGAGAATGAATTTTCAGAATGACGGAGGTGAAGAGCAGGAGATATTTATTGAGGAAAGAAAGCTTCCGTCTGAGAGAGACAGGAGACCTGACTGCCAAGGACCCTGCCTTTCCTAAATGCTTTACAGAGCAAATCCACAACACAAGGCAGGTCAAAGGTGGAAAACAGGCCTCATAAGGTGGGCGTGGGGTAGGACAGAGCTGTGGTCACCCAAAAGATCATAAGCATAATCATTCAGGTAAAATTGATTAGATTTGGACCAGAAGGGGAGGAGAGTCATGAGGCAAACAGAACAGGGCCTTTTCCTGTGGGGCACTGGGTTAGTTCCTCTTCCCGGCTTTTTTCAAGGCCATGGATGCCTGTGTAGATCATCAGTCCTCGATATTCTATCTCCCCCACAGTTGCAGGGTACCTGGCGTTCTATTCTGGGTCCTTTGCGGACCCAGCCTTGTCTGACTACCATAATATTTCTGTCTAACTCAGCTGCCTGCAACACTGTGGAGAGACAGGCCTCTCTGTGGGCCAGACCTCAAGATGGAAGATTAAACAGGTACATGCAAAAGCCTCCCTAAGACAGGAGGAAGCATGAAGAGGCCTTTATTGCTCAGTTTGACATTGCTGCTTAAAGAAGAAACTCCCTGACCCAAGACAAAGAAAAGTTAGGTTTTTATCAGATTTTGACCAGGGTGGAGCTTGGAGGCAGGCAGGATGACATCTTGGAAGCTGAGGAGCAGTGAAAAGGATGAGGTCTTAGGAGCTGGTTGGGGGGAGTCGTGTCATGGCGTGGCAGAGTTTATTCTGAGCTAGGGGAGGAGAAAGTTCACTATACACTACCCAGCACCTTGAGAAGGCCAGAAGAATCCGTAGGAGGTACACAGCACCACAGCAGAGGCACAATGGGAAGCGGGCAGCGGGAGGGCCAGGTCCATGCTGGGACTCCGAAGAGCTCGCCGGCAGTCCCATTCCCACAGCGGCACTGTGTACCTCATTGCCCTCCTGCCTGTGGCCCATGCTCAGTCCTGAGAAGAGCAAATGAAAGAGGGATGCCCACAGACACCCCCTTGGGTGACCCTGGGCAGGAGCAGGCATTTTTATATCTGAACACAGTGAGAAATCTGGAAGTGCCATTGAGGTAGAGAAGACGGGTCACCAAGCCATGAGGCCGTGATTGGGGGGAGCCGAGTCACCCCTTGAGAATCCAGATCAGGGTGTGTTACTCCTGCTGCTCCACGCTGCCACGGCGTGCTCGGACACGAGTGCGTGATTATGGATACTGAGGTTGTGCTTTTACTTCAGAAATGAAATAATTAGTTCACAACCTACTCACTTTTTGGGCTCATCTGGAGAGAAAGCAAGCAAAACAAAAGGGTCAGTTTGAAGGGCAGATAAGCCCAGAAGGTGCAGAGATGGCGGGGGGATGCACGGATCTGCCAGCCCTTATTTCCTCATGTTCTGGGATAAGTGCTGATGGGTTTTTTCCCTATGCAAAAGTCTACTTAGTCATCACGGCACTGGGCCAACCTAGTCAAAGGCCCCAAAGCAATGGCGTATAGTGCATTCTCTCCTCTCCTAGCCCAGAATAAACTCTGCCATTGTGCGACAGCGATTCCCCCCAATCAGCTCCTGAGACCTCATGCTGTTCGCCTCCCAATCAGCTTCCAAGACAGCATCCTGCGCGCCTCCAAGCTCCACCCTGGTCAAAATCCACTAAACGCCTGAACTTCCTTTGTCTCGGGTCAGAGAGTTCCTTCTGCTCTTTAAGCAGCCGAGTCAAGCTGAGCGCGACAGGCCTCTACATGTTTTCTCCTACCTTGCATTTGTGTCCAAGGACGAGCCTTGCATTTTCATGTGGTGGCTCGGATCGTCGGGAGCTGAGCTCCTGCACGGCCGCCGTGCATCCCAGCTTCCCCTGACGGCAAGCTGTGCTCTTTCCTTCGGGCCCTCCGCTTGCTATTGCCTGCCTCCATCCAACAGGGACCCGCCTCCTTCTCATAGGTGAGCTGCCTCTCACTCCAGGACCGCCTGCCACGTTTTCTGGGTCACTCTTGAGAATTATGGGCCCCATCGGGGCCCCTTGTCCCAGGGCATCTTCCCAACCTCAACAGGACATCCTTTGTTCTCCGGGGGACGATCCCTGTGGGGGCCCGTGGGCGCTCTCCTTTCTCTGCCACACCCCATAAAAAGGAGACAATTCTTTTCAGGGTGTGCACCGGGCTGCAGCCTTTTGATTTGGTCTGCTCACTGTGGGAAACGTTCCTTCCCAGTGCCCCCGACACATTCCATGTGGGTGTCTCTTAAAAACCTTGAGCACCCTCAGTCTTCAGGAGGCTGTCAATTCAAAATGACTAGCTTCTTACCACTGGACAGACTGGGCCCGATATGAACTTGCTAGTCGCAGCACTGGCCCAAGGAGGGAATTCTATATGTCTTGATGTTCTTTGGGACCGGGACAACTTCAGCCACTGTGGCTGCGAATGGACAGAGGTCTCCTGATCACAGGCCGCTCTGCTGTCAGAGCACATCCCTCTCAGCATCAAGAATGTGGAGCAGGCCAAACGCTTGGCTCCTTCCACTTCACCAGACCCCAGCCAATCCCCCGATCGCCTTCACTGTAGTCTTCCTCCTGCCTTTGCCCCTCCCTCTCCCTACCCACAAGCCCAACCTCCTCAGCCTCCTCAGTCAGATTCCCTTGGCTTCAGCCCTCACCCTCTGACCCCTCCAATTCCTCCTCCTCTGCTCCCGGGTTGCCATTATCTCCTCCTGGATCCCGTACCCAGTCTCGCTCTACCGACCCTGACCATCTTGCAGCCATTTTTCTTGCCTCCATCTTGTAGGTGGTATCTTAGTTACTCTTCTCTCCTTGCTGGGACAAATACTCGACACTCAAAATGAAGGAAGGAAAGGTTTATTTAGCTCACAGTTACTGGAAGTTTCAGTCCATACCCAGCCGGATCCAAGGCAGAAAGGCACAATGCAGAGGCCAGCAGTTCACGGCAGTGGAACAGCAGCAAAACGGTGACAGAGGCAACCAATCAATCAGGGCAGCAGAGCAGCAGTGCTAGTCTGTCTCTCTGTCTGTCTTTATATTACACTCAGGCTCTCTGCCTCAGCCTATCCACCTTAGGCCACACCCATAGTCCCAGCCATACTCAGACCGATAACTCCATCAGTACTAAAACACATAATCCTAGTGGATCATGAGTCAAGTAATTCTAGCAGAACTCAGACCCATAGTCCTATCAGTACTAAAACACATAATTCCAGTGCATCATGAGTCAAGTCTCAAACTTTAGAAGTCCCTGCCTCATGATTGCATGAGGCTTTGCGGGGACAGCTAGACAGAAACCATAACAGGTGACCACCATTTACTACCAGTTGCCATCTTGTGTCCAGCCACCATTTCATGAAATGGCTGGCCCTGAGGAGCTTATCCCGCTATCTGACCTACCCCAGACTTCTGACTGGCTAGCCTCCTCCTCTGCTGACCCTCACAGTTATATAAAAGAATTCTAATTTGTCATTAATTCCCATGATGTCTATATGTTATTCTTACCTCTACTTTGCTCCCACAGCAAAAATCCAGTTTTGCTAAGCCACTCAGGTAGAAGCAGACCAGAGACATCACACTGACCCTAACCACCCAGCAGGTATAGCTTTGGTTCCAGATGCTGGCCCCCACTGGGACTACCAGGGACCTAGTGACTTAGCCCACATAGCCATTATGGCTGACTGCCTGTTAGCAGGTCTTAAAAAGACTTCTCACAAAAGCCACTAATTATCAGAAGCTCCATGAACTGACCTGGTGTCTTGATGAAAATCCTAAGTTCTTTCTCTCCTTATTGATGCCTTACTTAGATATATCAATGTTGATTCTCAGTCCCCTGAGGGGATGACCCTTATTAATTCCCACTTCATTTTCCAATCTGCTTCTTACATTCATGCCAATCTCAGAAAGACAGACCTTGTCCCTGAGATTTCACAGGGTGACTTATGCAATTTGGTGTTCTGTGTCTTCAATAGCAGAGAGGAACTATTAAAAGAAGACAGAGAATAGCCCACTAAACTAAAATACCAGCTTTCAAGTGCAGCACTCAAGGCTCCCGTTAAAGCCAAAACGAAATAAACTGGAGCCACCCAAAGCCTTTCTGGATCATGTTTTAAGTTCAGCAAGGGCAAAAGCCTGCCCTAACCTGCAGCCACTACTGGGACCTTGTTCCATCTGTAAACTTGAAGATCACCAGAAATATGCTGCCCAGTTAGTTGCCACAGAGCACCTAAGTCATACAATTCCCTCCCCTCACAGGAGATCTCACCACCACCACCACCACCAGAGGATTCACTGCCAGCTGACCTGCTTGGTCTCACCACTGAAGAGGATTTATGTGGCCTGGGATTGATGGCCCCCATGAAGGCAACTTTGTCTGAGCCCTTAGTCTCACTGGACATCTCAGCCTACATACCCATATCTTAGCTCGGTGGAAAGGTTTGGAAAAGTAGAATTGGCCATCTGAAATGCAATCCACCCTCAATATCTCAAGGGAAAATGTGGGACCTTCTCTTCTGGATCAGGTTGGGGACCAACGAGGGCAATTTCCTTATTCTCAGAGCCCAACTGGAAACTTCCCCTCTCATCCTTGACATCCCTGGGCCATGCTTCATGTTTCAGTAACCCCAGCCACACCACTTTAGGCCAACTCATAGAAAGTATCCTCCTCCAGCCCCCAACGCTCTCACATGCATACAACACTTTGATCCTCTGTTAGCGTGTTGGCTCTGTGCTCCATACAGGCAGGATCTTATAGGGCTGCTCCTACACACTGGCATGTCTCCACCCTATCTACCCACCTAATCCAGGCATTGTAGGCTCCCTCTCACTCTACAGTCCCCTATCACTGGCCAGCCAACCTTAGCTGTCTTCTCTCACCAGAGGGGAAGCCTTTCCCCCCACTGCATTCACACTGTCACCCCAAACCAAAGCAAGGTTGGCTGTCCACCCCAGGAGTGGTTTATAGGCTATCAAGTAGGAACATACATGTTCCTCTCTACTGGATGGGATTCTGCACCTTAATCATTCTCCTGGCCCTGACATTAAACTGTAAGGATCCATTGGTCTCTTTGTGGGCCCCAAGAGTAAATGGCAAGAGGATTCATAAAATCAAGGCAAGAGATAACAGCTGAGGTCAGGTGGTGGACCAACCTCGATAGGCAAAGGCCTCCTGAACAATGACCAACCTTGATAGGCAAAGGCCTCCTGAACAATGACCAACCTCGATAGGCAAAGGCGTCCTGAACAATGACCAACCTCGATAGGCAAAGGCCTCCTGAACAATGACCAACCTTGACAGGCAAAGGCCTCCTGAACAATGACCAACCTCGACAGGCAAAGGCCTCCTGAACAATGACCAACCTCAACAGGCAAAGGCCTCCTGAACAATAGTAGGAGCACTTATTTATACCTTTACAAAGTTACAAGACACAAGCTTGACTAGCGAATAACAGCCCATAATGTCCAGGCAGGACATTTTTCTCAAGATTGAGGCAGTTTTACTGACTTTGGCAGGGAGGCTTCATCCTACCCTTCCACATAGGATCTGTTTCCAGCTTCAGCCTCCCAACACTAAACTCTCAGAAGACCATAGAGTTCTCTCTTAGCGTACCCCTAAAACACACATCTTACATGGATGAATAACCATTCACGTTTCTGCTCTTATTGGCATAAATACTTCTTTCTGCCCTTGGGGCTGGTCTTGGGGACAAGGAGATAGGCACAGCCCCACACTTGCACCACTGACTCTCTTGCCCTCCACCAATGATTTGAGGACATAACAATGTCTGTTCATTTGTTCCAAAGCCAAATGAATAGTCCTGTGGTGATGACCCTGAGCCTTAGAGGTCCTTCCAGGCAAAGCAGGAAGCACCTGCACTATGCCAGGAGAGAAATCCTGTTGCCTTGTAGATGAGCCTGGAATTATCATGGAAAAAGTAAAAAGTCTTCACACCAACCTCGATGAAATCTTCCAACAGTTAAGCTATGAGTACATATCTTCTTATTGGTCATAGTAGGGTAACATCTTTGAACCATAGACCCTTCCTGGACCCCATAGCCATCATAATAATGGTAGTCCTTCTCACACCCCACCTATTATAACTGCTTTTGGGGATTTCTCCAGTCCAAGACGTGGACCTTCACCATCAAAGGTCTCTGAATCCTGGCTGACACACCAGGCACCAGCTTCTGTCTACATGGGCCTGACCCATTGCCCCAGAAATATCCCTTATCACAATCCCCCCCCCCCCCTTTACAGGAGGCAGCCTGAGAGAGTCAGCATCCCATTAACAACGAAAAGTTGGGAATGATGGGGGTTTTGCCTGTACAGAATCTGCTTAACCATCATGGCAGTAGCTCAACATGGCCAATGGCCCAAGCGCTGTAGCATATAGCCTACTTCCTCCTCCCTCTCCCCTCAGCCTGGACTACATTTCTCTTCTTTCCTTTTCTTGTCTTGTCTTGTCTTGTCTTTCCTCTCCTTCCCCTTTCTTTCTTTCTTTCTTTCTCTCTTTCTTCTAAGACATCATCCAGCCCACCTCCAAGCTCCATCCTGGCCAAAGACCGATAAAAGCCCGAGCTTTCTGTCTCTCTAGTCAGAGTTCCTTGCCTCCCCTTAACCCTCTCCAGCAGAGCAATACAGGCCTCTTATTTCTCTCCTGTCTTTCTTTTGTGCCAAAGGAAAAGCCTTGCAAGTGTCTGTCCCACATTTCTGTCAGGTTGGTTGCTGCAGCTTCTCTGTCTCCATTTCACTGCTTGGGTCCCACTGAGTGAGTCTTCAGAAGGTGGAGCCACTGGGTTTGGACCAAGATAACCCTTTCCTTTTTCTAGGCCATGGGAGGCACCTGGAAGCCCAGAACAGCATGGCCTCCCACACATTATCCTGGCCAGAGAAGCCCTACGCCCAGCCGGATCCTCTCTCTTGATGAATGATCGGGCAAAGGCACAAGGCAAAGGGCTGTGGAAACAAGGAGAGAGATGGTGAGGGCCTCGGCTGCAATTAGAGTGACTTTTCACATGTCACATTGCTGTCCCAGGCACTATTCTACTCTCCCGTTTCCTTTCAGAGAAACACGCTTCCAAAAGCTCTGTATGCACCCTTTCTGCATTACTCCTTTGGTTCTTTAGAAGGAAAAATCAGGTTTTTCCTTTGCTAGGCCTCCCACGCAGACTTGCGAACATCCCGCGACCTCTGTGCTGCCAACCCACATGCCAGCCGCCGCTGTCCTCCCTGCGCCACGAGCCCTGCCCTCTGGCATCCGAATGGCCCTCTCTTGGTCCCCTTTCACCTTTCGGTCGGCTTCACTGCTACCTCTTCTTTTCCTAAATATTTAAATATTAACATATGCTAGTGCATAGTCTCTGGGGCTTTCCTGGGTTTTCATTGAATCCCACATAATCTCTCCCAGCCGTAGATTTTCTTCCTACCCCTGCCCCCTTCTGTGCCTCAAGCCCATGCCGTGCACCCGAAGTCTAGGCGTACACAGAGGTCTGCTGCACATACCACGCTCAAAGTGTCCCCGAAGGACTGCGTTTTTTTTTCTAGAACCTCTTACCCCTACATTTTCCTCCTATTAGTAAATGATATTATTTTCCACTGGCACAGGACACAAGATCTTGGTATCAAAAACCTACTTTTCTTTCTTCCCCACCCACTGCCACAGTCAGGAGATCTGATGGCGCTGTCACCTAGCCTATGGGAAGTACAGCGATGTCTCACTGTCTGCACCAGCGCTCGCCTGCGCCCTGCAGGAGATGGAGACACACCCTGGGGTGGCCTTGCCTTGGTGCCCTCTCCCGTGTCCCCTGACTCAGCTGGCCGAGGCTTATAAGCAAAATGTGGGCCAGAACGCATGGATAAGACGTGCCAGACTCCACACGGCCCCTTCGGCCCCTGCTACGCATCCCTGGTGACCTTGCAGCTGCGCAAAGCTCTGGCCTGCCTGTCCTCGCACCTACCGAGGCATTTTGGGTTAAAGCCCTCTTCATCTGCTCATCCCCTGAGAGCCTCTCCCCTTTCTTTCTTTCTTTCTTTCTTTCTTTCTTTCTTTCTTTCTTTCTTTCTTTCTTTCTTTCTTTCTTTCTTTCTTTTCTTTTCTTTTTTCAGGACCTGGGTTTGAACTCATGAGCTTGCACTGGCCAGGCAGGCACTTGGGCCATGGAGCTATCTCCCGGGTCCCTTGCATTCCAGCGGCTCCTAGGGCTTCCCTCAGTGCGTGGCTCCGGGTCGCCCTTCCCCAGCCGCCTCCTCAGTTCTGCCCCCCGCGGCGCTCCTTGTGCCTGTCTGGCTCAGTTCTCCATAGCGCTTATCGCCACACGTGCCATGTTTATTCATGTGACTTACTGTGCCTGTTTACTAGATTGGTGTCCCTGTGGGGGCAGGACTTTATTATGGTCCTGGCTAGATCCCTAAGGCTTGGAGCATCTTGAAGCAGAGCTGTTCAACAATATTTTGGCAAATCAATCAATTCTCATCTATATCTTAATTTAGCTTTTAGATTAGAGCTCTCTCTCTCTCTCTCTCTCTCTCTCTCTCTCTCTCTCTCTCTTATGTACTAGTAGTCGAACTCAGGACCTTGTGCTTGCCAGGCAGGTGCTGTGCCACTGAGCTGTCTCCTCAGGCTCTAGGGTTCATTTCAAATGCAAAAGTTAAAGTTAGCCCAGAAAAGTTAAGTAAGTATTGAGATTTTTCAAATATATTCCATTCTGCTTTTCTTTTCTTTCTTTTTTTTTTTTTTTTTTAAATTTTTCCTTGTACTCTTAGCGGGTGCACAGTACGTCCCACTTACCGCATAGGAGCACTGGAGGACAACCGAGATGAGGCTGGCAGCCAACCAGCGCAGTGGCCGGGACACTCTCTACTTTCAGCTTCTAGCACTCTGCTAGTTTTCCAAGTTTTGTAGCTTTGTTTTAATCCTTACTTTAAGATTTTAAACATGGTTTATATTGTGCACCAATCTAAATACTCTTTGCAAATGAGAATGTTTAAAATAGTATGTGTGGAATTCGCACTGACTTATCCACAAGAGAAGGTAAGAATTCACAGGCAGCAGGTTCTTACCATCGTAGTTTATGAACCCATGAACAGTTAGGAGCTGCTAGAGGGGACAGTAAGATTACACTCATTGTACTAAAAAGGAGAAGCAGCAGCGGGATAGGACATAACCAGAGAATCTATTGGGTGTTATTGTCATGATATCAGAAAATATTTTTTCCAGGCTATGTATAATGCCCATATTCTATTGACTTATCTCTTTTTTTCCTTCTTTGTGGTACCAGGGATTGAACTCAGGACCCTATCCTTGCCAAACAAGCACGTATTCCACTGAGCTGTCTCCCCAGCCCCTATTTGTTTACCTCTTATCTAATTGCTGTAGGTATGTTAGCTTATTAAATAAGTCACAAGGGAGATATATATTTGTAGTGATCATAAAATATATAGAAATGCTTACATAGGAATTCTTGTTGACAGATTAGATGGTGCAGATCTCTCAGATTCTTTCAGTTAATCACCACCATAAAAATGAGCAATGTTTTTGCTCCAAGGCAAAAGGTGGCATAGTAGAGAAGGGAAGGGTATTATTAAATAAAAGGTGACAAGAAAACAGATTGCTTATTAGACTAAGCACTTTTATAGGATTGTTACAGAAGATATTCTTCAAGAATAGCTTTCAAGGGCTGGCCAGACAGCTCAGCAGATTAAAGGGCCTGCTTAGGCAGATGCAGGGACTGGGGTTTGATCCTCAGGGTGCCATGCCAGCCCTGTGCCCAGGACATGCTGAGACTGGGCGTGGTGGTATGCGCCTATAATCCTAGTGCTTGGGAGGCTGGAGACAGGAGGATCACAAGGAGTCTGATCTCTGTAGTGAGACCCTGTAGACCCTATACAAAATACATTAAAAAAAGAAAAAAGAAAAAGAATAGCTTCCAAGACTGTGCAAAGGTGGCACTGAAAATTATAAAAACAGTACAAATGTGTCATAGGATAAAATACAGGGACACTCTACAAGCACAGACACTGCCACCCTATGTATGAGTTTACAGGATAAAATAACATCAAATACACCAAAATTAAAATGTTTGAATGTCCTTCCATAGTTCTGTTCTGGAGTCACAGGGAAGACATACATCACTTGGAAAGAGAAGCTGGTGATATAAAAATTCCAGCGGGGGGCAGCAAAGATAAAAAGACAGCAGAATTAGCTCAGGTGGAAAGTGCAGAGTCCTACTTTCCGACTTCAGCTGTGTTCCCACAGGAAAGCATTTCCACACTGGCTCCTTCCTTAGCATTTTAGCATTCGTTGTCCTGCGAAACTAAGCAAAACTCCAAGGGCAGTAGTCCTTGGCATTTTTCTTTTATCCATTTAAGTATATTAACTATAGGGACATGATGCTGAAAAAGTCAATGAAAAAAGTAGTTTTGGATTCCGTGTAGTTGTACCAGGTTAGCGAATTATTTATTTTATAAGATAAATCGATGTTATATCCATGACAACATTGTTATTTTCCTATACCCTGATACAAGAATAGCAGGAAGCTGTATCCAGCAAACCAGAGCTTGGTTTAATTCAGATTATACTCATGGGTAAGCATGATACTTGTAACTGGAAAAACAGAAAAAGGTTAAGGAAGAGGATTTTAAAAGTATTTAAATTTATTTTTAATTTGTGCCAGTGCCATTAGAAGCCTAAATACGAGGCTGATACAAAGCATTTCAATCGGTTCTGAGTTCCCAGGAGCAGATGCGATGCTCAGGGCATGACACATGACACGCCTTCTCCTCGCCCCTAACTTGGTGAGCTTCCTCTGTCTTCCTAAAACTGCCAGCTAGCGGGTTCTTGCTGTGGTCACCCGATCAGTGTGCTGCGTAGGCCAACGGCTGTGTGCTGCTCTCAGGCCACATACTGTGCGACGAGTGACGAATACGGATGGCTACGAAGCCCGGAAATTCAACCTCTGGTCATTCCCAACGCCGTGTGTTGTAGCGTGACAGCCGCACGCCTACGTGTGCGCGCACGTGTACGCGGCAGCGTGTGTTCATCTGCACTTCCATACCTTAGGACCATTCGAGGCAGTGATTTAAGTACCAACACTTGGAAACAGCTATATTTGCCCGACTGTGTTTTTTGTTCTACGTAGACTGATCAGAATCTACATTTTTTAAGTGAAGTCACTAAAGTAATAAAAAGAGCTTTAAGAATAGAAACAACCGTGACAATGACATCAAAGAACAGAGAAGACCGTGCATCCGAGCCCCGCAGAAACGTACTTGATTCCGGAAGGCAGGAAGCCTTCCCCCTTTAGGTTTTGCTCCGCTGCCACCCTGGGCTGCCAGCCTGGAGGTCTAAACACTTGGCTTCCTTTCACCTCATCCTTTGTCTCTAGTTCCTTTTATGAGCCTAAGAAATAAATAAGTAAAATAAAACTTGCTTATCATTTTACTCTTTGAAATATTTTGCATTTTTGGAGGCCGGGGCCAAATCTCACTCTTTGAACTGTTTGTCATAATCAAAAGTGTTTGGAAGATTTTAAGTTATTCACAAGTCAGCCTGTGGTGTGCCCAGGATGCCTGCCTGGGCTTCTCATCATGGAGCTCCGTTTGCAGATATGCAGAGAGTTAGCGGCAGAATCTTTGTGTTCCCTCCTTCTATTACTGTAACAGTATTTTCACTAAAAGGTAGCATGAATAAATAAATAAATCATGAAAGCATGCAAACTTATCTTAATTATTTAGCATGTGGTTTAGAGATGTGTTTGATGAACACCTCTGGAGATGGAGACAACCCTGAGTATATGGGGTGCTAGTTAGGGCAGCCGGGCAATGGGCACATGAGGCGCTGGTGTCCAAGGACCCCGAGGCCGCAGCCTGGGGCCGTTAGTCCCCGGGGAGTGGGATGGAAGTGTTTTATCCCTGTTTCCTGTTTCAGTCTCATTTCACTAAAATGCAAAGTGGAAATCACACAATCTACATTTCAGTCACACTGGAAATATTAGAACTAAGTCTATGAGTCAGCTGGGAAAGATAATCAAGGTTAACTAAACAATAACATGCTTTATCTTGAGGCCATAATGTTAAGTGAAATAGTAGATGCATAAGCCTGACAATCTGATAATTTCTCCTGTATGAAAAACTCAGGGGCTGGGGACATAGCTCAGCAACATAAACGGTAGCCTGGCAAGTGCAAGGCCCTGAGCTTGATCCCCTGGTACAAACAAAACCAAACAAAATAGAAAAATAATCAACATATAAAAAAATGCAGAATAAAAGAAAATTGATGAGAGAGAAAGAGGGAGAGAGGTAGAGGACCAGGGAGGAGAGGGACAGAGAAAGAGAGAGGCTGTCGGACAATGTTCCCACAAATGTACCTTGATTTAGTCTAGTTGTCTGAGGTGTCTTAATATGTTTTTGTGCTATTAGTCTGATTCTTAATCTGTATATGTTGTAACTAATTTTATAACACATAAGTAAATGGATATGATGCTGGGAAAGTAAAAGTGGGGTGGAACCGAAGAAAAGAACGGAGACATGTTACATATCTGTACCAACTCCCTACAATGAATGTAATTAAACATGCAGTACTAAAAGTTAAAACAAAGAGAATAATGTAATGTAGATAGGAGAGGGTTTCAAGAAAATGGAAGGATTCCTAACTTTGAAAAGATCCCTAAAAACGGATGTGAACCAGAGCATGAATTTTCCAGGGAAGAAAAGAGGCCACTGTCCTTTGAGATTAGGTGTATGTCCTCTGAGCTCTCAGGTATACTCTATCATCAGTTGGAGAAACAAGGCTGGTGGGTTAAAATGAAAATTGTCACCGTTTAATAGATTAATATTCAAAAGACAATATTAGCATGGCCGCTCATGGTGGTGCAGCCTGTAATCCCAGCATGTGGGAGGCTGAGGCAGGAGGATCGGTTGTGAGTTCGAGACCAGCCTGGGATACAAAAGTGAGCTCAAGCCAGCCTGAACTGCATAGTGAGACCCTGTCTCAAAAAGACAGACAGACAGACAGACAGACAGACACACACACACACACACACACACACACACACACACACACACACAAAGAAAAAGTAAAGAAAAATATTAGCATGCATTTCACTTTACAATAAGATTCCTCCTGTCAAATGTGGCTTAACTACATACATATGCACAAGTGTGTTTTAGATAGACAGATGAAAAGTATTTTATTGCTTGTGATGACCGAAAGTTTTGGAAAACGCTCATGTACAAGTTATAAAAAATACCTTACTTCTTTCTGCTTATGCTTTATTCAAAAGAACTCATTAGAGGCAAGAGAATTAAGGAGCACTTCCCCATTAAGTTGGGACACGGCAGAGCATACCAGAGGTACTGAAATTCCATGGGTTTCTAAGCAAAGAATCCATTGTTAATGATTCAACTTTTCTGATAATTCCCTGACCTTTTATACCTCTTGTAACTGTAACTGTAATCATTACCACGGTTATCCGTCATTGCAAGTGTCCTGGGAAGGTACAATTAATGGTGTGCACAGTTAATAAGAGTCTCATACATAAGGATTAGGTCAGCTGGAATTAAAAGAATTATTTTTTCCCATAGAGCACTGAGGGTGTGGTCTATGCTCTCGAATACAGAGGGGGAATTTAGTGAAAATGAGAATTTAAGCCTTTCTCCCTTTTTTTTTTTTTTTTTTTTTTTTTTTTTTTTTTTTTTTTTTTTTTTTTTTTTTTTTTTTTTTTTGGTCTTGTGTTTGCTTTGACACACTTGAAAATAGCAAATACTAGAAGAATAAAAGATCCATATTAGCAAGAGTTCTGAAGTATGAGTCTAATGGCCATGTTAAATTTTGTATATTTCTAGATATTTCTTTAGTCTTTTAAAATGAATTAGTTCTATGTCAAATCATATGCTTATGGGGGGACTTCACCTTAAACAATTATAGTGCATCTGGAGAAGCTACTCTACAATTTGGATAAATATAATTATTAGATTAAGATGCTGTACTTTCTATAATATCTTTCTGGTTATAGAAATTAAATAAAGCAAACTGACATTAGGCTTGTGAATATTTGTCTTTATTTGCATTTAATCTAACTTAATTTGAGAGCAAGGAAGAGAAAACCAGGAAAAACATCCACATACTCTGTCATCAAAAAACATTGTCTTAGGGTTGACAAGATAGGGCAGTGGGCCAAGCACTTGCTTAGGGAAGCGCAGGGACTAGGGTTTGATCCCCTGCACCACATGCTGCACTGGCCTCATCCCCCAGGCACGTTGAGCCACCACTGAGTCTGGGTGTGGTGGTGCCTGCCTGTGATCCCAGCACTGGGGAGGATGAAAACAGGAAGATTGCCCTGAGTCTGAGCTGCATAGTGAGACCCTACACAAAATTAAAAAAAAATAAAAATCACTGTCTTGTGGCACTTTCTATGTATTATCGTTTTCAACTATAGAAGAACAAAGCCAATGAATTTGCTTATGTTTTCCACGTGTACCCAATGTATAAATGCGGAGAGAGGTACAAACCTTTCCAGAAAAAGAGCTCTAAACTTGAAATTCATCAAGACCCTAGATCTGTCATAACATCGCAGCTCTGGTGAGAGTCACTCAGAGCGCTGCTTAGCCAGGGACGCCACAGTGTGAAAGAGCACAGTGAAATCATGGCTTGATTTATAACTAGGAATGAGAATAAATATTTGCCGCCATAACTTGGTCAATCAACGTCGGCAGCGTCAGACTACTGACATTTTTTCTTATAGTTTAGAAGACAGCCACAGAAGAACTGGTAACAATTAAAAGAGATTGCTGTTGTCCTTGAGCGAGGCCGGCTCCTGGTTCTCATCTTCTGTGCATTTGCTAATGCCACGAAGGAAAAATTCCTATGTCTGTTGATGCTTTGGAAATATTCAAGGGTCTTTAAAGAAGGCACTTCTATGCCAAGTAAAATTGATCTGGATGAAATTCTTTGGTTTTGTGCATGATGTAGCACCTGAAGATTTGGCAGCCTTTGAGGTTCATGACTTTTGTGAAAAAATAAAACTTTTCTTACTCCCATGACTTAGAACTTTCTCTATCAAATGACTTGGGGTATAATCATGCTGCTAACATTCCCAAGAAAACATTTCCTTCCACGAAAATTGGTAACACTGCGAAAGTCAGGGCCATCAGTCATCAATGTGTCAATAAGTGAGACAAAATGAACAATTCTTGTCGTCTGACTTCTTTTAGGTTATATTTGTTGCTTTGCCAAATTCTGAGCCAAAGTTTCAATCTCTTTCAACCCAGCAGATCGTTTGCTGAGGAATTAAACAAGCATGAATGTCTTTATGGTGAAAGAGATAAACCTTTTGTTTCAAGTTCCTACAATTAGTTACTGCAAAGCTGCTGATTCCTTTTGCCAGGCTTTGGAAAATGAGACATAGGAGGCTGATGTGTAGGAGTCCTCCTGCCGAGAGCAGGTGCCCCGGCTGACTCAGGGGTAGGGGTCCTGACCTGCAAACATCTGTAGAAATCTAGAAACCATAAGCTTTCTTGAGATTTACTCCTGCCAAGAAGCCATCGGGCTCACAGTGTGAATTCTTGCTTCTTTCTCACCGTATTCATTATTTTTCACATTGGTGAGCAAAATATCCAATGTTCAAACTTAAGGGACTGAAGGTTTGTTTAGAGCAGAGCTTGTATATGTTTCAATCCGTAATCGGCTGGCTCCAAGGCAGGGTGGCTCACAGGGGACAATAGTTCAGGTTGGGCAGCATGTGGCAATGCAGCGAAGGTTCCAGCGGTGACTTCCTGCCCCTTTTAGACTCTATCTAGACTGAGGGATCAGGGTAGCCCCCCCAAAAGTGGACTGATTTGGTCACACATCCTTAATCCTGGCATTGAATCGTGAATCTGTCACACACTCTAGATCCAGCCATCCCTGAAAGAGCCCTGCCTGTGTGTGCATGAGGGTTTGCATTGTTTTGTGTTTCGGCACAGGAATTGAACTCAGGACGTTGTGCTTGCCAGGCAGGCACTGTGCTGCTGAGCACTATCCCCAGCCCAGACCGAATGAAGTTTTACAGGGGAAGTATCTAAACACACCCATGACACTCCCTGACATGGTAGATGGCCTTAATGACTTCATGGCAAGGGTACCAGGTGCACAGCCACGTGTCATGGCCTTACCGAAACTATTTTAAGTCAAAGGAAGTTAATTTGGCTGAAGTTGTCTGACCGTAGAATTTCGGACTCAGCTTCTCTGGCACGGTCAGGTGTAAGGGAGTCCCTCATCTCTGGTTCTCAGTAGTTTTGCACGTCAGGGCATTAGAGCCTGGCGGGCAGGAACAGTAAGGACAGGATTAATAGAACACAAAAATCATATGAAAGATGACGCACCTTTCCATGCCAAAGCTGATGCCATACTTCGGACTGCCTTCATGGGTTCAAAAATATCCTCTCATTTCATTTCTGTTTTTGAGGGGCTGATTCAGGCAACCAGTAGTTAACAATGTAGTAACAACTGCAGCCCAAGAATTCCAGAAATGAGATGCCTCAGAGTGTTTTGGTCCAAGAAAAGTATGTAGTGAATCATGGAGTGCAGATAAGCTGCAGAGACATTATTTCCAGAAACTGATCTCCATAAAAATAAATAATAGTTTACTAAGTGTTTGATTTCTGTACTCTTGCAAACCTTTGTTCACCTTCTGCAATATTTCCAAAAGAATTCATGGGATTCTCTCTCGTTAGGTGCACCCATGCATATGAAATGCAAGAAAGAAAGAAATCCCTGAACAGAAAATGCACTCTGAAGGCCTTTCTTTTTTTTTAAATTTAATTTTATTTTATTTTTAGGGGTAGAAGTAGAAGCAGAAACAAGGAGAAAACAACACAGAAACAGGATAACATACAACAACACATATGTTACAGATTTTTAAAATAGGTATAGCTAATTAATAATGGTTGTTATAATATCTACTTTTATCATAAAATCTGTTGCTCAGATTAACAGATGTAGTTATGCAAGACTGGAGAAATAATTGAATATTTATGCTTCTTCAAAGCCTTTCTTATACATGTTATTAATCTCCAGATAGCTGGGTAATGTTTCACTACTAACAGAATTTAGTTACTTGCAATCTATATAAGTCTTCACATTATAAATTAGATCAAAAAGAGTTAACAACAGACTTTGCTTTCTGATGGATACCTAAAATATGAAACAGGTTTTTCCAAGATGCCATAAGGTACTAGATCAGTGGTTCTCAACCTTTCTAATGCTGTGACCCCACAATACAGTTGTTCATGTTGCGATGACCCCAAACCAAAAAATAAGTGGTTTAAATATGTATTTTAAATATGTATTTTAGCATAGGTTTAAATATATCTTTTCCGATGGCTTTAGGCAACCCCTGTGTTTTGGTTGTTCGACCCCCGCCAGGGTCATGACCCATAGGTTGAGAACTGTTGTACTAGATAAACACATAAGAGTAAGCTGGGTTTTTCAAATACTGGATAGAGATAAGAGGTGATTTGGGACAAAGATGCTAGTTATCTTCTCTTTACAGTGAAGAGAATAAAATCATAAGTGTCCACTCTTCTTGCATGGCTGTCTATTTAGCCTATCCTCAAAACAGTTTCTTGAGTCAGTATCATCTAAAGGACTCCAAAGCCTTCAAGCTTTTGAAAATATTTATGGGCGCTGGAGGAAGTGAAGGGAGAGAGATGGGAAGAGGAGCCTGCGGGTACAATTTTGTAAAGAATGACAAGAATAACAACAAAGGCATGGAAAGAAAATGTTTGCTTGATGCAGGCACCATAGTGATAAGCTGAGGAGTTTATAAGGCAAACTGTTCTTCTTCCTTCGTACCCCAGTGTTGGGCCCACAGGCTCTAATTTAAGCTGATGGCAAACAAAGAAAGGTGTTGACAGATACAGTTATGGAAAGTCAGGCCTGACACGCGTCATTTGTGCTCTCATTGGTCTGAGGGTGAGCCAGTTTCCCGTGTGGACTGATGCAGTCTGATGCCGCTGGGGACAAGCTAGGGTGACTTGCGTGACCTGGAGGTCGCTGAGCACTGATATCAGGGAAGCCCATTTCAATCTGATGAAGCTAGCTCACACAGTAGCATGCAATCTTCCTGGTGATGTGCACTTGTAAACACAGGTATGCGTACACATGTGAGTATTTTGAGACTCGAAGATGGCTTTTGATTCTGTTAGGCTTCTTGAGTGAATTTCCACCTTCAAGTCAGGAAAAAAAAAAAAAAAAAAAAGACTTTAATTTTTTTAATTCACTCTGTAGCCATGTCTGTGGAATCCTTGAACCTGGACTGTGTATCCACGTTTTGATTGAGATTTTGCTTTTGATTCGAGGTGAACGGAGAGTCGACCCTGGGCCGCCAGTTTCCACTTCATGCCCATGCTTTTGTAGCTTATTCAACAGACTCAGCTACTGGCTTTATCTTACAGCAGGAACTAGACCAGCAGGTTGAGCGCCACACAGATTAAATGTCTTCTTCTGGAAATCCAACACCAAATTGGGGATTAGGCCCCCACTTAATAGCTATTCCATCCACTGCCCAGGAGCCTGAATCGCATTAGTTCTGGAATCACAATTCCAGTCCGGGCCGATGGAATAGAGATGTGTTTTTCAAGCGGTTAATCAAGAACTTCCACTTTAGACCCTTCAGACCACTGGAGGGAGGGTCTGCACTTAATCTAAAGAACAGAGAGGGAGAAAGCACACTTTTAGAAATGCTCAGGCAATTGGGCTGAGAGCCTAATTGTAGCACTTGTGTGAAGTGCTAACCATCTTGAGCCTTATCACACTCATGTGTAAAATGTGGGGACCAATTTCTACTTTTGGAGGTTAGTGAAAAGATGAAACAGCATTACGTAAGTGCAATCTGAGAGCAGGGACTGGTACTAGTTAACAACATATACTGACATTGGCTTTGTCTCTAAACAAAGCAATGCCAAAATTTTATCAGCCTTCATAGTGGATATTTTATTTTACTTGAAGTTTACTTCTTTTAGAATTTTATCTAGCAAAATGCTGTATATTGTCTAGAACGTGGAATTGGCTACTGATCAGCACATTGACTTAGACAGCAGTCTTACTTCTTTCTCTCTCCTGCCTTGTGACAGCGCTATTTTAAGACATTATCTTCAGCCAATCATTGAGAACAAGATGGTTTTTCACACATCCCTATTTCATCCTGTGAAAAGTGCAAGCGAGAAATGTACGGGCATGTCCACTGCTTTTAAGAACGACTGATACAATGTGTCAAAACACAAACACAGAATGTCACATCTTGCTTCCAAGGTCTTAGTCACTTGGGCCATAGCAAGACACGAAAGAGGGTGAGCATGATGAGCCAAGCTTTAGGAGGATGTTGTGTTCTCAACTAAAACATCTACTACTACATGACCGGGAGAAAATGACATGTGATGTACACAGCGTGCATTTGGTGTGGGAGTGTGGTAACTGGTAGTCTGCAATGAGCCAGCTTGGGGCCATGGGTTTAGAGATGGGCTATGTATTAACCTGAAAAACCATCTTAGAGGTTCTATCTTCAGGGCAATGCAGCCTCATTCCTTTTCATCTTTAAAGCTCCTTCACTGCTTTTAAAACTCATTAGTCTCTAATATTTCATCACCAAGCACAGTTGTCCCAGTTGTGACTTGGGGCTCTGAATGTATCCTGGCAGAAACAGTCACGGTATATGGATGATTTGCACTTAGTTTTTCATTCATCCAATGAGCATTATCATTCTGGTTGCTTGGGAGTATCAGGCAAAAATTCCTGCCTTCATGAAACTTGCCTTCCAGTTGGAGGAGACACATAAGGAAATAATTAACAAGGAACAACATGTAGATCGTTAAATAGAAGAGAAAAGTAGAAATGGCAGCAATAGCTTCCCCTACCTTCCCGGTAGGACAGACAGCAAGAAGGACAGCCAGCCTGGAGGTACAGAGCAGTGTGACATGAGGTTGTCGTAGGCACAGGAGTCGTGCATAGCTGGATTCTACGGGGCCCTGCTCTAAGACATAATGAAAGCTTCAGCTGAGGTTTGAGGATAGATTTGATCTTACACGTGGTCTAGAATGGTTTTCCTGCTTTCTTGAGAATGGTCTCTTGTAGAGGGACTTTAGGGGGTTTCTAAATCAGGAATAAGTATAAGGAGGCTCATGCCACAGTCCAGGTGAGAGAAAGAGGGAATAGAAATGAACACGGTGAGGAGTGCCTGAGTGTTGGATATATGTGGAAAATAGGGCCTTCTATTCTTACAGATGGCTGTCTGGAAGAGATCCTTGCAGAAGGGGTGTGTGTGGCTGCAGTTGAGGTGTGAGGCTTGGACACTGGGCTGCTGAAGGGAACAAGGTAGAGCGACCTGAGGGGGCTCCAGGGAAGATTGGAGAGGAAACATTCAGGCTGCAGTAAAGGCAACAGGGCCTCTGTTCTAGAATCCAGGGGAATGGTGTTTTGAGGGGGAAGGAACGAAGGAGCCATGCTGCAGGGTGAAGAAAGCGCAGGCCATGAAACCCGAAGCACTTCAGAAGCCAGGAGCAGTTAATGTGAATTAGCCCCTGATCATATTAATGGCTCTTTGGTTTAACATCCAAGTAGACAGAGCCTGCGTTGTATCTGTTTTTTCAGTGCAAGAATAAAATGGGAAATTCAGGAAGTGTCCTTCACATTTAAGACACTCTAAAAGTTTCAAAATATTGTTCTGAGAATTGTGAGACATGCTAAATTGAGATTCTAAGTTTCAAGCCAGTGAAAGTTGTAGCGTTTGATCAATGTGAGTGCTAGAACATATGTTTTAGTTAAGTTTCAACTTTTGTGGGACCTGGAAGATTCTGACTGAGAAGAAAGGCAGCCCAATAGAAATAAGCTTTCAGTCCTAAAAAACAGTCCTGCTATCTAGATTTATTTCTAATGGGAATCCCAACACCCTGTGGGCGATTAGTTCACTTTTACTTCTCAAACACATGTGTCATCCCTACATTCTGGCCATTGGTTTTCAGAGTAAAATTTATTATTGTTTTAAGCACAATGGTATTCCCTATTTTTGAGAGAGAATCAGATTGCCAGGGATAGAGCCAGGTGTAGGAATTTAAAACACTCCTAATAAGGATTCTTCCTGTTATGTCCCCCCCCCATCCCCCGGACTGCGGTTCGAACTTGTGACCTTGCACTTGCCAGGCAGGCACTTGTGCCATGAAGCTATCTCCCTGGCCCCTCTCTCTGTTATGTTTGAATTTTATTTCCCCCAGGGATGTAGCTTCTTTTCTGCCTTACTCTCAAGATGACAACAGCAGGAGGTGAAGCTTCCAACTGGTCATAAGGTCACAGGCGTGGAGCGCTCATAAGAAGGATCAGTGCCCTGGCAGGAGAAGCCGGAGGCAGATCCCCTTCTCCTTCAGGCACGCCAGAACAAAGCAGGAAGCTAAGTAAATCTGCCTTCACTGGACACAGCCAAAAATAATGGTTCCCCAGCTGTGTGCCCAGGCCAGGTGTAACTCATACGTGAAAGTTAGAGTCTCAGCACATCAGAGCTCTAGGAAAATGCTCAGATGTTGCACAAGTAGGTTCTCAAGTGTCTGAGCAGAGCTCGCGCCTTTCTCTGCCGCCTAAGTCTCTTTTCCTGGACTAATGCCTACAGCCTCTTGCACCTTCAATAAACTGACTCTACATGAATTTTACCGAGGAATTCATAGACTTTTTATGTAATAAATAACAGGAGAGTAAGTACAGGCCTAGCCTCTTTCATTCTCTAACTCATCAATTTATTTCATAACTTGTTCTCATTTTTTATTATTTTAATGAAATAAAATATTTGTTTATATTTTATTTGTCATAGTACAATTGAACCAAATAGCCGAAACTGCATAAAAATAACTTCAATATTTTATAATATTTTCAAAACAAGTAAAGTTAGATTTTTTTATTGAATGTGTCTTCATTAAAAGGTAGCATGAGTAGCATGCTGGATTAATTTGGAAGGGAATTGGACAAGGGTGCTAGCATGAGCCCTGCCTCATCTTAAAACTCACACGCTGCCTAGTCTGCACAGACTTTCTTTGAGCTGAGGGTTTGCAATTACAAGTTGAAGACATTTTTCAACTCCTAACTGGCAAACTATTCTGGGTTGTATCTGTATAACCATTTGCTTAACTGGCAGTTGTTATATTTTTCTTACACGTTGACAAAAATCTTAGATTTCAAAGGCTTACTTTAACTGCGAAAATAATGAGCTCATCTGCAAATGCGATTAAGACCCTTCAAACATGGTTTTCCTTTTCCAGCTGAAGATCACTTTTCAGCAAAATGCACAGAGCTCAAGGTAGCCATTTGGTGACACAAAGGAATGCGGTTGCATTATATGGAAAAGCAGAACCTTATACTTCCTCTTTTGCTTTTTGGCATACTAAGTTTAAGTAAGAAGTGAGCCAAGGTAACTCAAGGCAATTTAGGTTCTGCTGAGGAATGCAACGTGGGCCTGCTATTCTATTTACTTCTCTCTCTCTCTCTCTCTCTCTCTCTCTCTCTCTCTCTCTTTGAATGTGGAAGAACCATATATTTAGGAAAATCATGTTTTCCACAGCATAGCTCTGCCCATTCCTCCCGACCCTGAATTTTTCCACCGCCTGTGCCCTCTCCCTGAGCTTCTAGCTTCTCATGCATACTTTAATGAAGCTTATAACACAGTGTCCTCTTTTCTGTTCATTTGTTCAGCGATTTCTGTTCCATCCAAAGGTTACCTCATTTTAAGTGAGTGAAACCCGTGTATTTTTGACTGAGGCCAGTGCTTCTATAATTGCAATAGAATTATAGACATATAAAAAGTTATAAGCTAGAAGAAACAGAATCTTGATGGCGGCGCCTCGTTTTACAGCCTAACGTTGTTATGCTTCTTACAAAAGCTCCCGAAATCTCTTGCCTCAAATTCTTTTTTTAGTGCTAGCTATAAAATAGAATTACAGCTATTTCATAAGATTATTGTATGAATCATAAGATAATGTACTTGATAAACCTCATCTGATGTTCAGTGTTGCTAGGAAAAAGTCTTTATCCTTTTTTTTTCTTTTTATTGCCTTCAAATATAATGAACTAGTGTGTATATCCATATATAGACATACATGTCATACATTTATAGAGTAGATATTTGTATGTACTTATCATATGTATGTTTGGATACACACACATAATGCATATTTATGAAAGGATCAAATCTGTGGAGTGGATTTCAACATTAGGTGCTCGCCTTTTTGGTTGCAGTGCTAAATTTCTTTTAAGACTAAGTTTTAGCTCCGCAGACCAATGGCAATGTATAGTCCATGCGGGGTGAGGAGTACTTATCACTGGCAACAAAGCCTGTGTGAAATCTGACGGCTTCACTCCAACTGAATCCGGGCAGACTGTGTTACTTAACGTGGGCCTCTCGCGTGCACACCCTCTGAAGTGGGCTCCAAAGTTGGCAGAGCTTTCATCCCGCTTTGCAAACACAGCTTAGTCCAGCCTGAGGCGTCCAGACTGACGCAGGTCGATCCAAATTCACAAACAGGAACAGTGTTTCTTTGGAATGACTTCTTGGTTTGACATTAGGTTCATGGCCTTGTAGAGCCAAAATTCAATTCATGTGCTTGGCTTCCACATCAACCTGGAAAACAAATCCATATTTATGCAATTTTCTTATTTGCCTAGAAATATTCTCTTCTACTTCCTACCTGGAATTTGCTAGGAGTTGACATTAGTTAGAAATGCTACTGTATAAAAGGGAGTGGGCACTGAGTTTTGATCATACTTGCTAAAATGACCTATTCCAATTTCACCGCTTCTAACAGGCTTCAGAGTTTTAAGAAGTGAGTCAGCAGGAAGCGCAAGGTAGCGACTTTAACAAGCAAAAGAAACTAACTTGTGAAGGTCTAAGAATTGGAGAGTGTGCATTTCCCTCCAAGGCAGTAGGAAGCTTATGATATTACGTGAAACATAATTTACATATAAATTACACTTATTTACATTCATAAAAAAGATGTTACAAATTTAGCACTGTGAATAAATCAGCTTACGGAATTTTATGAAATGTGAATGTATTCAACCCCGGCAAAATGGAGTTTTCCATTTATGATATTAAAATTGTGATAAAATAGGCATGCCTTGAGGAACGCTATGGAGATAGTAACTAGTATACAAGCAAGCACCGTGCGGGGGATGCAAATCTCTGAATAAATAAATAATTACATAGATCAATAGATAGACAACCTGTATGAAAGAGTAGCTACTGCAACCCGTCTCTGCTTCTTCCTTCGCCTAAATCTGGCAAGTGAGCGTGAGTTGGCCCGCACTGGCCCACTCTCAGCACTCCGCAGGCAAAACAGAAACAGAATGAGCCTGCAGGGTGCTGTTGGCTTCAAGTAAATCGATTGAGTTTCGCTTGTCAGTGCAATTTGCTTAAACTAACAGCAACCCCTGTGGTTTGGTTATGATTTAAAAAGGCAGGCCTCTTCACTGTCTTAGTTACGTTTTGTTGTTGTTGTTGAGACAAAATACCTGATGCTCACAGTGAAGGGAGGACAAGACGACCTAGCGCACGGTCTGCGGTCTGCGGCTGCTCCGTCTGATCCGCTGGCACCGAGGCAGGGAGCGTCGCAGAGCAGAAAGGGCTCCTGATGTGCAGAGAGCCAAGCCAGCCAGCAAGCCCACCCGTGTCCTTTTGCGCCCTCTCTCCATGCCGCTGGGACGGGGCTGGTGCCAAAGCAGTCAGTGAAGGGACCACACGCTCTCAATCCCAGCGTCACCACCCTAGGTCCAGCCACCTCTGAAACACCCCCCTCTAATGCTGCATGAGGTTCTGGGGACACCTAGGCGTAAGCCTTGATGCTCACTCTATGTTTCTAGAGCGACACTGACAGCCGCGGGATTTCAATCTTGAGTTAAAATCATCAGTTTGCAGATTAGGCGAGCAAAGTATGAACTGATTTAGCTCTCACCTCCTCTCATATGCAAAATTTCTAGAAAACGGTGCTTTCTGTTTATTCCATCTACCATCTCACTTGATGCTTATATAAAACACTTTCTATTCTGTTGGTGTTTGCAAAACAATTTCAATCAATTGTAGTGTAGAAAAACACTACAACTACTCTCATCGAATATGCCTCAATAAAAGTACTTATCACAGTACATTTTTTTTCTCTTTTTTCAATTCATTTTGTACACGGTCTCACTATGCAGCTTGGACTTCTGGTGATCCTCCTGCACCAGCCTCCCCAGAGCTGGGGTTATAGGTATGTGCCAGCACATCTGGCCTTCGTGGCTGGCTCAGCATGCGGGGGTGCGATGCTGGCACGGCATGTGGTGCTGGGGATCGAACCCCAATCTGTGCGCTTGCCTAAGCAGGCACTTAGGATGCTCAGCTATCTTGCGGGCCCTCACAGTATATTTAAAGATTTTTATGGCCTTTATGAGATTTTTGAAATGACAAAAGCAATACATGCTATTAGTAAAAAGTAAAAATATATTTAAAAATGGTGATGCTCTCCAGCTGCATGCAACCAGTTGTATCAAGGATACACGATCTTTTGATTTATTTTGATCTTTTTGCTAATACAAATAAATTAAAAATATGCGGTGCTTTTTCTTATGCTCCTTTTACAAAAATACGGTCACCTAATATGCTGTAACTTGCTGCAGTTTTTTTTTTTTTTTTTTAAACAACTTGTCATGGATATTTCTCATTCTTTCTGCAGACAAGTATTTCTCGCTTCACTCCATCTGCTTCTATAGAGAGATATTTACTTTTCTTTCTTATTATATCCCTTTTCTTCCCCTCCCAACAGTGTGTACATAAACATGCTTGTGCGGGTATCCCTCTTAGCTCTGTGTTTCACTAGAG
The DNA here is from genome assembly GCA_004027025.1 of Myocastor coypus. Classification (NCBI taxonomy): domain Eukaryota; kingdom Metazoa; phylum Chordata; class Mammalia; order Rodentia; family Myocastoridae; genus Myocastor; species Myocastor coypus. Next base: position 33,877 of record PVJA010016170.1, read on the forward strand.
ATCCCTAAATGACATTTCTAGGCTCCAGGGATTGCGCAGCAGAATTTGCAGTCTATGTCGCGTATTACTTCAATTCAGTACTGTTACGACTGAGATCTAAAATGCTCACCGAGACACCTGGTTGTCAGCTGATGGGCCTTCGAAGTTCATTGGTTCCTCAGGGTTCTGGCGTCATCAGCGGATTAATCCATTCCTGGATTAATAACTTAATGGCATCATCCTGAAGTGACAGAACCTGAACAGGGGCTTAGAGGAGGGCGGAGGGAGAGGGTGCGTCCTTGGGGCCTAGCAGAGGCCCCTTCCTCATGGGCTCTGTCTTCCTGGAGCTCTGGCAGGCAGGAAGCGAACAACTTTCTTTCACGGTGACTTCATGCTTCAAAGCACGACAGCCGGCCAGCCGTGAACAGAACGCTCTACAACTGAGAGGAAACCGGTGCTTCTTTAAATTGATTGTCCGTATTTGCTGAATACTTGTGCATCTTGCGGACACAGTTCAAGGTGGAAGGCAGTGGCTTTCAAATGAGCTGCATAGCAAACGCGAGGGCCCCACACTCTGTCCGGTCTGAGGGGCCACGAGGGGACCTCAGATAACCAGCTATGGTCCTAAAATCTTGCCAGATGGCTCAGATGCACGATGCAGTGAGGCCCACTCATCAAAGAAAAGACTGCTCTTCTCTTTCTTGAAATTGCAGCTTTTAAGCCCAATAAATGAATACGGAATTTTAAAAGTTCAGATGTATATTACACAGGTGGTAATATTGAGAAATGTGGTTACGCAGAAAATGGAATCAATACATCTTAATCGCAGTAACAAACACTATAACCAGAGTTATTTATTTATTTATTTATTTTGTCTTTTTGAGACGGGGTCTCGCTATGCAGTTGAGGCTGGCCTTGAGCTCACTTTTGTAGCTCAGGCTGGTCTCGAACCTGCACCAATCCTCCTGTCTCAGCCTCCCGAGTGCTGGGATTACAGGCGTGAGCCACCACGCCCAGCTTATAACCAGAGTTAAAAGCAGCGCGTAGGCTGAGGCTGAACGCTGAACAGTGCACAAGAGCCCCGAGGAGCGCGCCTGACAGTGGCTTTCCCACGTGACCCCATCAGTGTGGCCAGGCGTGCGATCCGCGAGGCGTGGTTTTTCTTTTCTCAAATCTTGATAAAAAGATAGTTTTGGTACTTTTTTATTGTTGAAGAGGAAAACCAGGAGGGTTTTATGATTATCGATATATGATGCAGTGTGTGTTCCTAATCTTTAACGTGTAAAGTTTTGTTCAATCCGTTCTTAAAATTCATCTCGGCTTATTTTCTCCAATGTCACAAGCCGCTTGGCTCCCAAGTGGAGAGCCTGTTCTTAAGCGGAGAGCTGCTTACCACGCTTCCATTATTGCTTCTCGCCAGGTGAGAACGCCCGTGTAAGCTGACTCACGTCTGTAGCTGACTGCGTGAACGCACCCCGCGCTGCGCTGTGGCATCCTTCCCCTCAGCCGATGTGCTGCTTGTGGGGTTTTTGTTATTTTATATATTATTATTATTATTAATTATTGTGCTACCAGGGCTCAAATTTGAGACCTTGTGCTTGCCAGGAAGGTGCTTAAGTGCCTGAGCTGTCTCCCCAGCCCCCGTGCGCTACTTTTAGCTTTACATTTTTTGTTATCATTGCCTGTCGATTGTCTTGGTGTCCACTTGCTTAATGTGAAAATATTTTTTTTCTTGAGTTGAAGATCAATATTGCCTTTTGTGAAAAATCTGCATATTCATAGGATTTTTTTTTTATTTGACGCTATTTCTCATACACTGATACTTTTTTTTTTTTTTTTTTTTAGCTCACGCTGATTTCTATCAGGAGGAATTCTACACTAATGGTCTAATGAAGACATTGTTTTAAAGGATTTATACCACCTCCACCACAGCTGGTGTAACTGCTGTCTCCCAGAGCTGAGCTATTACGTGATAAACAGAAATGCATTTCTGAAGAGACATCATTTTCTGTAATTGCTATTGCCTGAGTCTTATTATGCTCTTTAATAAGTTCTTTAGGTGACAAATGGCCCTGCCCCCTGCAGTCTAATGAATTATTTAAGCATCGTTGGATTGCAATGTGACCCAACTTTTCAGCCAGAGAAGATGTGTTTTTGGCTTTGAGAGTGTGCAGTGTGACACAAGGCTGGTCCCCAGGGATGACAGTCCAGGAGAATGATTTGTCAAGGCCTGGAGGCCTACGGGAGATGGGCAAGGGCAGTGATGAGGCGGACTCCAAGAGTGAGGGCAGCGGGGTTCATCCTTCCTTGAAAAGCTTGCCGTTTTCCTATTTCTGTTTTTCTGCACAGCTATTGCTTTGAAAATCACCTTAATTTCACAGAAACTTTACAAACGCTTCTTGTGACTTCGCCGTGGCTGCCTTTCAGATTCCAGCGACGTAGTTTTTCTATTTATTTATTTATTTATTAAAGAATTTATTTTATTTTATTTTTTTGATTCAGAACTTTTGTTTGTTTATTTATTTATGTTTATGGCTGGCTCAGCCTGCCCTGAGGGCAGGGCTGGCACAGCATGTGGTGCTGGGGATTGAACCGTGGTCCCTGCAGTCGCCTAAGCCTTCCTAAGCAGGCGCTTTAGACAACTGAGCCATTCTGCCAGGCCCCCTATTTTTTCTATTTAGAGAAACAATACGTTCCCCCTGGGTTAATCCATGTTTCTGTTAACACAGACCAAAGAAGGGCAAGTTTGCCCAAAGTGTGTGTGTGTGTGTGTGTGTGTGTGTGTGTGTGTGTGTTTAATTTGGCATGTGTGTGTGTAAGTTTGCAGGGGATAACAATAATCAGCTCGCAAATGTACTCCACTCAGCTGCACACACACACACACACACACACACACACACACACACACACGCATGCACAATGTATAAATTCTTGGTAATCTTTTCATCAGAACGCTTGTAGCACATAATGTGTACATCCTTGTGGGGAGCGGCTGAACGTACACTACGCATTTGAATTCTGTTTACTCTTCCTTACCATCTCCCTCCCAGCAAGCCACCAATTTCTTATTTTCTTAAAAGTCTTGGCAATGGTTCTCCTTACTGTTTTTCTTGTTAAATGAAGACATTATCTAGTAAAATGTTTAAATGTCATCGTTGTTTGTATGGTCGTTTTAAAATATGTTTCAGAGGCTGTGACAGGCCCCCTGCAGGACAGAAGATCCGCTGTCCACCAACCTTGAAAGGCATGAAAAGGCACTGGCCATGGTGACTCACACCACATGAATGCAGCGGGGTGCAGGCCACTGGCTTCTGAGGCCAGGCATGGTGAGGCCACCTGGCCTGGCTCTCCATATCTCAAGACCCTGACCTTTGCATCCACTCTCCATGACACAAGAAGCCTAGGCCACAGGCACAGCCATGACAGTTGGTCAAGCAAATAGCCCCAGCTCAGGGCAGTGCCTGGAGCCAGCAGCCAACCTGTGGGTAGGCAAAGGACGGGTGGCTTCTGCCTTGGTGCTGTGGGACAGAATTCCTGAGAGACTCTGATAGTTGGACCCATTGCTGAGCCAGGTCCACATGTAAAACCGAGAGATAATGACAAGGAATGATCACCGTGTCACACCACTGTGCATTTGGTGGTCCGTTAAATGGTTAGAGATAAGTAGAGCAGCATGGCTTTTGAACGTCTGTCAGATTCAGTTAGCATCTATTTGGCAACACTTAAATACTCCAAATGAGATTTGCTTTATTGTTTCATCTTTGTCTTTTTGAGACAGGTTTTCACTACACAGTTCAGGCTACGCTGTGATGCTCACTTTGTTCACTACACAAAGAAGTCACTTGGTGGCCCAGGTGGTCCTCAAAGTCAGAGAGATGCTTGTGCCCTGACTCCCCAAGTGCAGGGATTAGAGGTGTGCGCCACCAAGCCTGGCCAGATGGGCTTTCTTTTAAAGCAAATCTAAATTTGCCAGAAAGTAGGAAAGGGAGGAAGAAGTAGAGGCTGACTCTCTTGCCACTACCTGCATCTTGTGGTGTCCCTGGGCACACCCTAAACTTACAAATAGCTAAGGTGTTTCAGGTATGGCTGAAGCGAGCAGGCCCCAGCAACTGTCCAGGATTTCTCACTGCCTACGTAGCAGTTTCCAGGTACTTCTCCATTGCATATGCTCAGTTACCTAATTAATTTTCTTCACCACAAATAGCTAAATGGCTAATAAAATAACTTTTAAGAGTGTATTCAGCACTACAAGATTTGAAAGGGAGAATCAAGCTCACTAAGTCACATTTTGTTGTCATTTTCTATGTAAGTAGAGTTAGACTTGAGAGCAAATCTATGGGTCATTTCTGAATGACTTGTGACAAACTCTGGAGGCCAACCTAACTTTGTAAGAACATGACATTTGTTGTTTGTAAATAGCCAGTGTATGATGGGTAATAAAGCCAGTAGCCTTATTGACATGCCAGGCACTTACTGTGTTCTGTCAGATCGGACAGAAGTTGCCCTGGAGTTGGGAAACTCCCTGATCAGTTCAAAAGAACCCTGGTGGGGTGAGCTCTGTTGGAGACCTTTTATCCTAACTGGCAAACACAAGAGGAGTGCAGCCCATCAAGGTAAATTGCTACAAATAGCTCGACTCAATTGGATTATTGGATTGACTCATTTAGATCGGTAAGTCTCTGCTTTACTTCATCATAATAATGACAGAAGTTTTATGTGGCTTTGTATATGTTGTTGAAGTTAATAAACAAAAGGAGGAAAAGAAAAGAGCCACTGGGAGATGTGTTGTAATTTAAGGCTCTTTGTCCTTCCAGAAAGAGATGATGTTTTTGATGATTCGACTTCTGGCTGCTTGGCACCAACGATATGTAATATGTAGTCCATGTTGCAATTTATCAGTGCTCGCTAGGTTCCAGGGTCAGGCTACGAAGATGAGCTCACTGAATTCTCAGAATGGACCACATGGCAGATGTTATTGCATCCATTTTTTAAAATGAGGAACCTATGGTAATAAAAGCTTAAATGAGTTTCCTGACCATATCCGCCAGCGCAGAGGGCATGTGTTTGCGAGTCAAAGCCAGCAGTCGGCTTTGGGAGGCTGGCTTCTTCTGTGTGAGGTCAGAGGTGGTGCTGTTCCTCCCGGAAGCACGCACTTTCTGGCTCGTGGTTAGCACCCATCATGCTCCGTGTTCCATGCTCCTCTGCGACAGGTACGCAACTGTCAGCATGTTAGAGACACATCTTTGCCACCTTGGGAAATCCTTTCTTTTCAACTCTGTATCTGCTCTAGGTTCAGTCCTGAGGGGATTTAACCAGGGACATCTATGGGAGAGCTTTCTGTCCTTTAACGCTTTCTGTTGAATCTTGAATGCTTGCTGCATTTGTTGATCATGTCTGTGGGGCCATGGCACTGTGGGCTCCCGAACTTATTAGAGGGGCGAGTGCATGCATGTGTGCGCACGCACCCACGTGTGTTTGTGTTTCCATTCATAGATGGAGACATGTTTCTTTCTTCCACAGGATAGGAGGAGTTAACAAGCCTCTTTGGATCAGAAGAGCAAATTCGTTTTGGGAGCCTGATTATAAATCGAAGTCCGTCACTAGCAGGACTCTCGCACGTCACATTACAGGGATGCAAAGCCTTGTTCTACTACTGCCCTCCCTCAGTAGGACTAGGACTTGTGCAGAGAAAGCAAGGGAGGTCCCCTTGTGTGTGACTCTAGGCCACACTGCTGCCTGGAGCCGAGCATGCTGTCTCTCTGCTCCTTTTCCCTTCCACCGGTCACCTTTAGCCTTTGTCCGTTGCCTAGAAAGTTCCTTGGGAAAGCCTCTCTTCCGCATGAATGCCATGGTGAAGGCGCTGCTGCCTCCTGGTACCTGTCGCACTGAGGGACCGTTTGTGCCGAGATGCTGGCCTTCGTTCCTCCTCTGGGCCACTCACCTCCTTGTCTTTGCTCTCTCATTCCCAGAGAACCGATTCTGCTTCATAGAAGAGCTTCACGTGCTGGCGAGCGGCCACACTTATTACATTGCTGTCAAACTCTAACCCGACGGCTGAAGGGAGAGCACGGAAGGCAGATTCTACACCTTCTCCCCTTCCTTTTTCTGGAATTCCACTTTTTTCACTCTTGAGTTATAAAACAAAAATGCTTAGGCATTGCAATGGGGGCAAAAAGATGCAGAGGACTGCTGGACGAGGAAGAGCCGTCTAACACCACCAGTTTCTTGTGGAGGGGATGGGTGTCTCATTTAGTGCTTTTCCCACCAATAGTATTTAGGGACATGGTTTTTAATCACCTAACTCTTTCCAGAAATAACAGTTGAACTAGAACTATCCCACGGCTGGAAGTTTTTCCACTTGTGTGTTGTCTTACTTACTTCCGTCATTGCTGGAATTAAGCATTCAACCCCTGCAAACTAAAGAAGGAGAGGTGCATTTTGGTCATACTTTGTAGAGCTTCTGGTATGCAGTCCCCTGGCTCCAAGGCAGGACTGTACAGTACAGGGCATCGCACAGGAAGAGCTGCCCAGGCCTTGGCCTTCAGGAAGCAGAGAAAATGAAGGGAGCACCTGGGGTGGAGGCAGATCCTTTCGGGCTGGGCCTCCAGGAGTCCACCTCCTCTGACAGAGTCCACCTCCTGAATCACCTTCAGCTACAATCTCAGCAGCAGATCAGCCCACTGGTCAGAATCAACACTCGATGACCCAGTCACCTACCTAAAGGGAAGACTGTGGGTGGACATCTAGATACAGAATGCAATAGATAGATACGAAATGCATGTCATCAGATGTCCACACAGTTCAGGTAGAACATCTCAGATCTGAAGATCTCAAATGAAAATTGTCCAAAACCTAAAATCTTTTAAGTGCTAACATTGCCCACAAGTGAATAATGGCACTCTGTGGAATTTTGTTTTATGCATAAATTTAGAATACCATATAAAACCTATTCTCTGGCTGCACGTATGAGAAACAAATGACACATAAAGTCATTTTGTATTTAGATTGAGGTCCAACCTCCCAGTCATCTTATGTTTATAAAATTAGTTGAAAATCTGACAAAAAATTCAAAATAAAAAAATTTTGATTAAGGGATACTCAATCTGTATTACGAACTTATAAAACCTGCTACAGAACAAACCAAATTAACTGGATAATTTTGTGCAATGTAATTGTGATATTTCTGCTTCTTTCCACTTTTTATATTGAAAGATTTCAAACTAACAGGTAAGTTGGAGAAAAACGTAAAATACCCATATTTCAATCTTCACTAGGGCTTGACTCATTAACTTTTGGTCATATTTGGTTCTTTCCTGTCTCACTGTATATCTGCTTTTCTGAACTGTGAATAGGTATACATAATATATCAAATTGTCTGCCATTCACTCAATTTTTACAAGAGTTACATAAATTTTCCAGAACTGTCTATAATGAATTTTTGATATTTTGATCTATCAACTTCAGCATACGTCATATAAGAACAAGAGTATTTTTCTGTATACCATTGTCAACCTCAGGCAATTTTATGTTGCTGTCACAATAATGATTAACCTCTTTATCTAATTTCAATAAGCTTACCCATAATTCCTCCTGGTCCGGAGTCTGCTCACATATTGGTTACAGTTACCACACCACTTCTCTCCTCTAGTGCAGAACATTCACCTCTGTTGTTGTCTTTGATGACTTTGGAAATTTTGAGATGTACAGGCCAGTTTCTTTGGCAACTTTTGTACATTTAACTTGTAACAAGGCTGACGAGGATGTGCTACTCTATGGAAGGTGACATTTGAAGTGGAGGACTTTTAATTTCAAGTGTGTCTCTAATCTTGGAACTAGAGATACAATCACTCCTGAAGAAGCTCTTTCTTCAGGTATATGCAGAAGACTACCTGACATTCCTACAGTCTACCAAATTACAATTATTATTATTTTTCTAAATTTCATGTAGCCGGGCCAGGGATATTGTTCAGTGGACTAAGTGCTTGCTTAGGCAAGTACAAGGGCCAGGGTTCGATCCACAGCGGCGCATGCTGTGCAGGCACTGGTCTCACGTGTGCTGAGCCTGTGACGGAGTCGGGTGTTGTGGTGCATGTCTGCGAGCCAAGCACTAAGGAGGTGGAAATCAGGAAGATCACTATGAGTTTGGGCTGCATGGTGAGACCCTGCACACACACACACACACACACACACACACACACACAGGTTGTGTAGCATTTATCTTTTATTTTATTTATTTTTAATGTCTGGCATTTTTTATTTCCAACTTTATTGGCAGGAAAGAATAGGAAACACAGGGCACTGTAGCGGATCCCATCGGGTTCATGTTCTGTTACAAAGGTCCATTGAATCGTCCAAAGATATACAATACTGAACTGCATGGGCGGTTTCGTTTAGAACGCTCAGCACTCACGTCCTAGGCAGTCTCTACATCATATAAATGCAGAGGAAAGGCCCATCACTCCTCGATGGGTCTTTTCAGTGTCACTGTAGTTGCTGATACGACTTTAGTTGCACGCCCAACGAAAACCGAAAGCTGGAAGAGCAGTTACACTTCCCACTCGAGTGGACAGCTACAATAATACTTTTCTGCAGTGACTTTTATAATTCAATTTACCACGAACTACTGTGAACTTATTATGAGACTTAGCCAAAGTGAGAAGAGGCAGCGAGAAGGGTGCTCCTTCGGAGGAGAGCAAGCCCTCCACAGTCTCAGTCAGATGGGACAAGAGCTGTTGATCCTGTTAATTCCATGTGGAAAAAAACCACAAAACCCAAAAATGAATTAGTTAATTTCATCTCGTGCTAGCTGACGTAATCTTTTCCTTGGCTTGCCGTTACTCTTCTAAACCACGTGTGAATTCTCCTTCTCATTCATCCAGATCTTTCCCGGTAAGAAGATTTCCTTCCACAGGAACAGCTCCGACGGTTCCGTCTTCCTGTCCGTCCCCTTCGTTGTCCTCTTTCAAGCCACTGCGTCCGCCATTTTCAGCCCGACTTCCAGAGGCTTCGCTTCATTTATTTTCATCTTTGTCGGAAGCATAAGTGCTGCGTCTTTGGAGACCGGCTGCAGCAATGCCTGTCTCACCCACATCTCTTGGGATGTAGAGGCCTACGTCTATGCCGTTTACGCCCGCGGAACCGTCAGCCCCTCGCGGGTGCCCGCTCCCCGCAGGTAGCACTTCGTCCGCTTCCTCCTCTGCACTGACCAGCTGCGGGTGGACTTCAAGCACCGCACGAGCGCTGATTACCAGCGTCTTGCCTGCTTGGAAGTCGACTTTCCTCCTTTGCACATCTTGCTCAAGTTTATCGATCTTTTCTTGCCTTTTCCTTTGCTTCCATGCAAGAAGAGATTCTAGAGTGATTTTGGTAGCGTTGAGACTTAGGGCAGAATGCCAAGGAGATCTTCTCACGAAATTTCATCTTCTTTCTTTTGATCTTTCTTCAACACAAATCCAGGAGCACGAGCATACATGTTTACTCCCTCTGGGACACACCCAATATAAGCCATACATGTTGTTTTCCGTAGCTTCAAGGCTGTATGGGTTTTGGCTTTTTTCTTTTCTGCCGCATCGCGCCTCTCGCTCACTACGTCTTCAAGCTTTTTCTCATCCCATTCTCTCATCTTATCCATTGTATACCTTCCAAGTTCTTCAGCTCTTGCATCCGTGTACACTCCGCTTTTCACACACTCTCTCTAAAGTGAGGTCACGAGAGAGCTTGCACTTGACACCTTCAGTACCCTGTCCTGGCTTGCGGAAGGCACACTCCACAGACTTGGGTCCTGCACCTTTACTTCTGTTTTTGAGCAGCAACTACAGGCTTGAACAGCTTGTTCCCACAATTCTTTTTTCTCGTCATCTTTTTTTTCAATTTCTTTTCAGCTTCACTTCGTGCTACCTGCTGTGGATTTTGTTGATGAAATTTAACTTGGTGAGTGACAGCTTTGATAAACTTCTGGTGCTTTGCTCCTTTCTTGAGAACAAAAGTTTTGTCCTTAATAATCTTCTCCTTTTGCTGCTTCACCTTTTTCCTGCCCCTGGCCTGAGCCTGCTTCTTAGGGGGCATTGTGGAAAGAGATGGCACCGGCCGGACTAGGGACAGGTGGACGCTGCGGGAAGCTGGGCACCGCAGCAGCAGCAGGAGGAGGA